>WBMW01005277.1:149076-207094 GCA_013396635.1 Penelope pileata
GGTGGGGGTCCCACCCCATCCCCTCCATCACCGGGTGGGGGTCCCACCCCATCCCCTCCATCACCGGGTGGGGGTCCCGCCCCTCCCCTCCATCATCAGGTGGGGGTCCCACCCCATCCCCTCCATCACCGGGTGGGGGTCCCACCCCATCCCCTCCATCACCGGGTGGGGGTCCCACCCTATCCCCTCCATCACCGCGGGGCCACGGCCGCCCCCTCCCGTTCCCCAGCCCCGCCGGGGCGAGGCCGCGTTAGCTGGCGGCGGGGACCGTCTTTTAATTCTTGCAAAGTTCACGGAGTTCCAGGGCCGTGATGTCACGGTGACAGCGGCGTGGCCATCGATCAGCGCTGCGGACGCACGGATCAAAGGAGCCCGCAGCGCCCGCGCTCCTCTTCCAGCCCGAGCCCCGCACGCTGCCCCCATCCCTTCGCCCCTCCGTTGCCCCGGCAACAGCACGCCGCGGTGGATGCTTCGCATTTTTATTCGCACCACACATGTTTCCACTCGAAGGCTGCAATAACGAGAAAAAGCTGCGAAACCAAAGCCGCTTCCCCAGCCTCCAGGGGCGGCGGCTATTCCTGGCTGCCTTTAATGTTCTCGATTTATTAGCGTTATCCTCCTTTTTTTTTTTTTTTTTTTTTGGCACGGGATTAAACGGAGATTATTTTCGTCTTCCTTTTAACAAAGGAAAGGAGAAAAAAAAAAAATAAATGACACCAAAAAACTCGACGGCGAGGCTCGGCCTCTGATTTTGTGCCCGGAATTATTTGCAGGCGCAATCAGCTCCGCCGCCATCAAAGCGATGCTATCGGCAGCACACATGGACCGCGTTATCCCCCAGCATCAGGCAGATTTGCAGCCCTGGAGGGGGCATTTCTCAGCCTCCCTGACCCAAATTGGCATTTGCACACTGTGGTGTGTGTTCTGCCCCAACCCCACTCTGCGTGTCAAGGTCATGGGATGCTCAGGTTGGACATCCCCGCTCTGTGTCACCTCTGTTTGTGCTGTTAGATGGGATTGCAGTGCTGGGTGAGCACCAGAATCACAGGTTTGAAACTCAAGGATGAAAAAGTCTTCTTTGCATGCATGGTGATGGAGCATCTGCTCTGTTCCAAGCTCCTCATTGACGTGCGTTGACCCAAAGGGTCCGTCCATGGGCAAGGTCTGTGCGGCTCCTGGTGCTCAGGAAAAAAACAAAAATGTGACAGCTGTCCCCAGGGAGCAAGGAGCAAATCACTGAAAGAAATCCCTATTTGAGATATTGAGTGGTGGGTCCCATGGATGGGACACCAGGAAGGGCTATTCTGTCATTCTATGGTTCCATGATCTTTCAGGACCCTTCCAACCCAACCCATTGGATGGTTCTATGATCTTTCAGGACCCTTCCAACCCAACCCATTGGATGGTTCTATGATCTTTCAGGACCCTTTCAACCGAAACCATTCCATGATTCCGTGATCTTTCAGGACCCTTCCAACCCAACCCATTCTGTCATTTTGTGACCGTTAAGGACTCTCCCAACCCAATCCATTTTGTCACCCCATGGCTCTGTGATCTGCAGGCACCTGGAGGCAGAAATAGGCCCAGGCTGACCAAATCCTTCTGGGGGACACCTCAGCCCCTTTCTAAGGAAACCTCCACTCAAATGCCCGATTTGGGGGCATTTCTGCTCCCTCTTTTCATTTCTTCCTTCCCAAAGCATTGAGCAGCTCCCACATCCCCAGCAATCCCAACCCAGAGCATCCCCATCCCACCCCCAAGAAGCCCCCAGGGGGGATGGATGGGACCAGGGGGAGGTGGGAAGGGGCCAAGGGTTGGGACACAGTAAGAAATTCCAACCTTTTCCCATCTGGTGGCTTCTCGCTGAACCAAGCGATCCAGGCTTCTTTTTTTTTTTTTTTATTCTTATTATTTCTCTCCGCATTTTTAAGGTCTGAAGTTTTTTACTGATCTGTCAAAATGAGCGCTATAAAACCCCCAGCTAGCTGAAAAAAAAAAAAATAAAAGCAAACTTATTGAAACCAGTTGGGCGACGCGTGACCTTTTCGTGAAAAGTTTATCCTAAGATTCTTCCAAAAACGCTCAATGAAAGAACAAATTGAAGTGTTCAAGGGAAAAAGACTCTGGCCACAAAGCATCCAATTGTGGGTGAAATGGCCCCATCGAGCAGTTTGGGGCGTGCAGCTGATTCTTCCCATAGATCCGAGCTCGTTGTGTTTCTCCTTTCGCTCAAGGATATCAGCAACAACACCTGGAGAAAGATCCTCCGCCAGCCAAATGGAATGAAACTTATTTTTCAAAAAGGAAAAACAATAAAAAAAAAAAACACCACGAATAAGAATAATAAAAAAAAATAAATAAAAGCCAGGCACAAGCCCGTGCCCCAGCTGGTGTTAATTGGCCGCTCTCCAGTTTCTGCCGAGCTCCGCCAGTTTCTTCAAGCACGGGATCAGAGGAGCCGGGATCCTGCCGAAATTCTGCCCTCCCCGGGGGATTTGTCCCTCGCCCTTTGTTTTCTCTCGCTTTCCCAGGCCCCTGTGATCTATTGTCTTCCCGCATTAGGAACAGCTGATGTTGGTCGCTGTCTTGACAACGCTCGCGTGTGAGCAGCGCTTTGAGCCGGCGGAGTCTCCGTGGAGCAAAGCCACCGGGCTCCATCCCCCCAGGTACACTTCCCCAGTCCTCCTCCCCCAGCATCTCCCATTTTTTAAGGAAATTTGGGCATTTTTTTAACCATAACCTCCTGGCTCCCGTCTGTAACTGAAGGTTTTTTGGAGAGGAATTTGTGGAAGAGTGTGGAAATTCCTTAAAATAGAGGAAGCCGTCGATATGGTGCGTGTACCAAGGGTGAAAAAGCAGAATTTGGGTGGATGTTATTAGGAAGCCAATGGGCTGGAAGGGGTTTTGCTGTGAGGGCTGCTGGACTTGGGCATGCCTGCATGGTCAGCAAGGCTACGAACTCTTGTCTGTGGAGCACAGTTTTCAAAAATCAAATTGAGATTGAAGTTTTGTTCTGCAAATGGTTGTAGTTTCTTTGAGCAAACACCTTGGAGATGTGGCACTGGGGGACGTGGTTTAGTGGGCATGGTGGGGATGGGTCTTGGGGGGACTTGGTGGTCTTGGAGGTCTTGTCCAATCTGGATGATCCTATGGGTGGGCATCATGGTGATGGGTTGCTGGTTGGATGGATGATCTTAGACGTCTTTTCCAGCCTTCGTGATTCTATAATTCTATGATTCCATGATTCTGTGATTCAAATTTGGACAAGTCCCCAAAGAGGACAAGACCATTCTCCTTCTCTTTTGCAAAAGCGAAGCCACCTCTATAATAAGGCAGCGTGGACTCATCCCAAGCTTGCACATGGATTAAAAAAAAAAAACTCCATTGCCTTTTGGAGGACTTTTCCCCTGCATCCTCCTGTTGGTGGCACAGCTCCACTGCAGCGCTGCATGGGGATGCTGCAGGGCATCGCCTGGTTCTGTCAGTAACAAAAATCATAGGGGGTAACTTGTTGTGTGTTACGGAAATGAGATGATTTAAGAGTATCTGTATGGGTACGTGCATATGTCGACTCAACAATTTGTGTTTTATCGGTATTGTTTTTAATTATTTTGACAAATTATCGATACTGTTTTGAAGAAGATTGTTCCATAATACCCCGCTGTGCTCTCAGTATAAGACTGAGCAACAAAGCAAGGTGTGAGGCTGTTGTCTCAGGAGTGATGCAAGGAAGCAACACTTCCAATAGAACTTCCAATAGAACCTGATTTCCTGTGGAAACTGGGCTGAGTTGGCTGTGGATCCGGCCAGGACCAGGGTCTGGACCCTCCCACCAAGCAGCAGTGGGCAAGGGGTTAAGCTGGATGAGTGCCTTAACCACAAGGTTTCAACATTTTCACGTTGTCTTCTCCCCCCTGCTCCATGGCTGTGCTCAGAAACCTGAGCTCAGCTCCGTGCTGGGTGCCCTGTGGTGTGCAGGACCCGTGGGGAGATGCTGCTGGAGGATCCTCAAGGCCTTTGCTCATCAGTTGGATGCAAGCACGCTGTCCTCTCCCAAATTAACACCTATTTCAGGGGAATGTGGTGCTGGATGAGTATCGGGTCGTATCTGTGTAATAAGAGCTTCAAGAGACTGCTACGGCTGTAAATAGAGAAGTGGGTGGATGAATGGACACAAATTCAAACCCACTTTGAGTTGTGCTTTCTTAAGAGCAGCATGGATGCCCACCAGCATTGCATCTTCCCTTGGGTCAGGAGCATGCCCTGCATTGCTCATGGAGGCATCCACCGCTCCACTCTTCCACTTGAACATCTCATGGGTGAAAGTCTTCTATTCCAGGCTGGGCAAGTGATAATTCCTGGCTGGCTCTTGTGGGGTCAACTGGGCTCTAAAAAAGAAAGACTAAAACCAAATCGGCCTCTCTTGAAGTCCATGGCTGGTGCTCATATCAGCATAGGCAACGTCCCTCGACATCCGGGCAGCATCTGTGCCGGAGGGCTTGGGGGTGTCGGTGGAGGCGGGAGGGAGGAAATCTGGAACCCATAAGCTCCACTGCTGTTTGCGTTACCTTGTACCGCTGCATTGGTCTGCGCCTGGTCCGCCCCCGCTCCTCCTCGCCCTATCAGCAAGAGCCTTTCCCCAAAGTTATCCGAACGCCCTCCTCTTCGTCGCCCAAAGGAAAAACCAACCGAGCTCCTTGGAGGGCTCTGCAGGGCTCGAGTTTGGTGGGGCTGAAGGGTGAATGCTCGGGGCTGCCTCGGCGGCGCGGGCGCTGCCTCCACCGATGCTCTGCACCCCGTGAGCACCATGATCCCTTCACCCATTGGAAGAGGGCTGCAACTGTTGGCTGCCAACAAGATGAAGGAGGAAAACATGTGCCCGGAGTCTCCCGAAGGCAGCGTGGTCACCAGCGAGGAGGAGGGCGAGCGGCTGCACAAGAAATGCCTCCGCAAGCGAGGCCAAGCGTGCAGAGCGCTGGAGGACGGCGGAGCCGCTTCGCCGCAGGGGAAGCGCAGCAAGCGCAGCCCGGTGCCGCAGTCCTTCGAGGACGTCCACACGCAGCGGGTGATCGCCAACGTGCGGGAGCGGCAGCGGACGCAGTCGCTCAACGACGCCTTCGCGGAGCTGCGGAAGATCATCCCCACGCTGCCCTCCGATAAGCTGAGCAAGATCCAGACCCTCAAGTTGGCTGCACGCTACATAGACTTCTTGTACCAGGTGCTGCAGAGCGATGAGTTGGACCACAAGATCACCAGCTGCAATTACCTGGCCCACGAGAGGCTCAGCTACGCCTTCTCCGTCTGGAGGATGGAAGGGGCTTGGTCCATGTCCGCGTCCCATTGAGCTGGGGTACGTACGGCGAGGGCACAGTGTGGACACCCCTCGCTCCCACATCCCACATCCCTCATCCCTCATCCCACATCCCACATCCCGCATCCCACATCCCGCATCCTGCATCCCACATCCCACATCCCGCATCCTGCATCCCACATCCCGCATCCCGCATCCTGCATCCCGCATCCCGCATCCTGCATCCTGCATCCCGCATCCTGCATCCCGCATCCCACATCCCACATCCTGCATCCTGCATCTGGCATCCCACATCCTGCATCCCGCATTCCTCATTCCGCATCCTGCATCCTGCATCCTCTGCCCCTCTCCCAGCTCGCGTGTGAGCGATGTGCTGTAACGAACCCAAGGTCAGTGCTGGGAGGAGGGAGCAATTCCCAAACCCCGGTGGGAAGTGGAAAGGGGCTGGGCAGCAGAGTTCTGATCTCATTTAGCGGGGTCTGGTCTGGGGCAGCGCAGTGAAAGGTTTCAAACGAGAGCTTGAAGAGGTGATTTATCCCCTGTGGGAAGGCAGGGGATGCGTAAATCAGGCTGCACTCACCTGGATGTGCTGTGGGGTTGTTGAGGTGTCAAAACTGCATGGGAACAGAGCCGGCCCCGCTGCTGGTTCTCTGCAGTTCAAAGAGCCCAGAGGAGCTCAGGAACTGTCCCCAAAACCCTCAGGTGGCCCTGAGGCCCTCTCCTAAAGCAATGGAGATAACACAAGATCTGGCATCCCTTTGGGTCTGAGGGCATCCCATGCTGTGCAGGGAATAAAACGCTTAGGGTGGCGGAGCAGCGAGCTTTGCTCGTTGGATGCACCCTTGGTGCACCCGGTGCCACGCAGCCACCCCCGAGGACCTTACAACCACTGCCCAAGGAGAGGAGGGGAATCCCATTGCAGTGTTCGGGGTCTGAGGGTCTCACAGCCCCATGTGCTCATCCCGCTGTGGGCATCGCTTCCCCTCCAGCCTCATCCGTGGTCCTTTGGCCATCTTGGGGCAGGGTCCCAGCTTGTCCCACTGCTCCCAGCTCATCCCACTGCTCCTAGCTTGTCCCGCTGGGTTCCAGCTCATCCCAGTGAGTCCCACCTCATCCCATTGCTCCCAGCTCATCCCACTGCTCCCAGCTAATCCCGCTGGGTCCCAGCATCCCAGTCCCCACTTTCCCTAAAGCAGGATCAGGTTTTCCTTGGGCATTGCTGGGTCCCAACTCCAGCGCTGGCGTCAGAGCCCGCCTGGTGCTTCAAGGAAGCCAACTGCAAGAGGAGCAGGGACTCAATCTTCCTGCACCCCAGTAAGAGCTAAGCCTTGGACTTCTTTTCTTGGTCACTCTGGTGCTCCCTCCTTTGGTGCCATTTCTGCTCCTGGTTGGTCGTAATGGAGCTGCAGCTCAGTGCTGAGCAATTGGCGGAGCTGTGCCAAAGCTGTGGCTGCATCGTGGCCAGAAAGGGAATTGAAATGATGCTCAGCCCCAATCCTAAAATTGCAGTGCAGCGTTCATGCCACAGCCATGGGACCCCTCTGCCTGTGCCCATCCGGGATGAGGGATGGGACATGCTCAGCCCTCGTTAGTGCCATCGGTTCCCATTGCCTTTGCCTTTAGGGTGCATCCGGAGGGCAAAATTCTCCTCTTTGTCCCAGCCTCGTGTTTTGAGAGAGCAAAGGAAGAGGATAAAGGAGGGAGCTGGCCCAGCTGAGACAAAATGCATCACACTGCAGGGCTGGGAAGTGGCCTCAGTGATGCTCAGGTGGTCAGGGACTTTTTGGTGTCCCTGGGTGAGCCCTGCTGAGCTGAGGCTTCACTGCTTAACAGCCCCCAAATTCAGGCCAGCTCCATGGATGGAGTTTTGCAAGCCGCAGCTGAAGATGCAGAGTGGCTCCCATTGGGATTTTGTTTCAGTCTGAGCCGTGGTTGAACTCTTTTTGCCCATTCTGGGGGGTGCTCAGTGCATGGTCCCAAAATCTGGGGCTCTGCGGATGCCACCCCTAAGGACCAGAGGACGCAGCTGATGCTGAGGGGCTGTGCAGCGCAGCTCTACCCCTCCGTGAAACACTCCCAGAGCATGGGTAGGAGCCGTGAGCTTTGCTACTGCCGTGTTCTGACCTCAAGGACGTTTGGGCTTTGTGAGTGGGGGTCCCCTCTGCCCCCCACCGCGCTGTCAGTGCTGTGTGTGCTCCCTGATGGGCAGCAGGGGGTCCGGCCATTGACTTCAGACCAAGCTGAGTGCTTGGCAGAAGTCCTGTCCCCGTGATAAGCAGAGGAATTAAAGGCCATTAGTGATCCTAAAGCCCTCTTTTCCAAATGAAAAACCTCCCTGCACAATCCCCCATGCCCTGCACGCGCGATGCTCTGTGCCCATCAGCGCTGGTTAATATTCATCCCCAGCGGCGCGGCAGCTTGCCTGGAGGCAGAGCATCCTCGGGGTGAATAGATAACGATCTGCTTTGTGCCAACCTGCAGTGGCATTCAGGTGCCAATTAGCGGTGCAGGGGAGGAGGATTCGCTCAGCAAAGAACAAATAAAGGCAGCGATGGAGCTGGAAAGGCTGCATCCCTCTCCCGAAAGCGAATTAACCCGGCGCTTGCAATGGGGCTGTCGTTTTGTAACGTCAAGCAGCTAATGGCTGCGTGCTGGTCTGCTCTGGAGCTCAGCCTATTCAATATCAAAGGCTGCTGGAGGAGCGGGATGTGGATGTGCCCTGGTTAAACGGGAGTCATCATCCAGGGAAAGAGGGAGGGAGCCCCGAGGCAAGAAAAATCAAACAGAAATGTTTGAAGTCCCCCAGGCTCCCAGCTCTCAGCGCGGTCTTGAGCACATTAAAATGGTTTCTTTCCCTGCTGGAGGAGAAAATGAGGCTAGAAACAGAAACTGCTGGAGGGGGGGGAAGGCTGGCGGAGTTGTAAGGGGCGATATTCTTTGCCCTTCATTTGTCTCCCTGGATTTATTGTCTTTCTCGCGTTGCCCTCGCTTAATTGTCTATCCTGAAAGACCTTGGATAAATCTTCCCTTTGGGGACTGTTGCTCTTGCTTGGAGTCTGCTTTGTCGGGCGTATGTTTCATTTTCTTTTATTTATAAATACGTCTCCTTGCGTGGTATTGAAGCATCGGGGTATGAAAGGAGCTTGGGGAGAGCTCCCTTCCCCATTCAGATCTGCTCAGAAAATGCATTTAAAGCAGCATTTGTTCCAAGGAGGCACCACAGGGACTCATCCGTGCCCCCTTCGCTGGGTAGAGCTGCGGGATCCGCCCCACTTTTGCTTCTATTTTTGTTCCCAGAAGGGACGAGGAATTGCCCAAAGCTGCGCCTGGGGTGGTTTTATTCCCCATTGGGTCCTGGTGTTGGGCTGGGGAAGAGCTGTGATCCCGTGTGCAGGGTGCTGCCACCGGGACAAGGACACGGGGTCGGGCTGGGGGACAGCTTCACTGCGTTGCCCTGGGTGCTCCCAGGGAAAATGAAATGATTGGGAGAGCGAAATGATTGGGAAAATGAAATGATTGGGAAAATGATTGAGAAAATGATTGGGAAAATGAAATGCACACAGAGCACTCCCTACCCCACAGCCCCACTGGCACGGGTCACCCCACAGCCATGCAGTGAACCTGGCTGCACCCACATGGAAACAGCCTCAGGTTCGTGCTGAGCCTCAAGATGAGCAGTTCCATGGCCAAGCCCATGGCTGCTGGAGCCTGTGATGAGACAGATGCTGGCACAACATCCCGTGCCACGGCTGCTTCCTATTGTAGACGATGTCTGAGCAGCTGCCAGGCTGTCATCGAGCATAAAGCAAAACCAAGGGCTGGAATGAGATGTTAGGATGTGCGCTCCGGGATGCCTTTGCTCCAGGAGTGTTTTGTTCCTAGATCTGGAGCTGGAATTTGCTCCTTGCTCTGGCAGGAGGATGGGTTTAGAGGATGAATTTTTCCTCCAAGGGCTGCAGCTTTCTCCTGCAAGCACCGTGGCATTCTCCGTGGTCCGTGCTATAGGGCAGATGGGTGGAAAAAGCGGCATTGGTGCCACAGAGGCTTTGGTGCTGAGGAGAGGAGATGCTGCCATGGATAAGGGATGTCCCATCCCCAGGGCTCAGCCCATGTGAAAGCCACCGACAGCTCCAGCAAAGACTTTGCCATGGTCACCTTGGCCGTATGCCTGGATGTGATGATGGGGCAGAGCCCAAGAGACCTCAGAGCGGGGCTTTTCTCAGGCAGGTTTGTCACCCGAGGTGTGACAGTCCTCAGAGCCCGTGGGAGAGGCACGAGGACAAAGCACGGATACAGGCTGCCATCCTTTCACTGCTAGAAAACCTTTTTCCCAGCAAAAAAACCCTCCACTTTTCTATTAAATACTGAAGAAGGCAGCACGCTTCCTTTCCATCGCAGGTTCTCAGCACCAGTGGGGGATTAAAGTTCAAGCAGAGATAACATCACAGAGCCCCAGCAGCATCGATCCCTGCTCACCAGCTCTCAGCTGGGTCCACTTAGCCCAGAGGAATGCCTTTGAAAGGCGCCCGTATTTCATCCTGAAATCGTGGCAACGCACCTGGGAGCGAGGGGAGCTGGCAGGATGTGCTAACGGGGAGGGCTTTCCTTTAATTCCCCTTTGTATGGTTTACCCACGTGGTGATGTGACAGCTGGAGGGCAGCCCTGTGGTCCCCAAAGCTCTGTGCTGGAATGAAGGGGAGGGGATGGGGGGGATAGGGGAGAAGTGGGGGTGCAGCTCAGGGGACACCGTCACCCAAATCCTGGCTGCATCCCAACACTCTCAGCTATTTCCTAACGACAACCCCACAGCTCAGAGCAGTGGGGCTGCTCATCCCTTGGGGACATTTCTCCCTGTGTCCCCTCTGAACACAGCTCAGACCCCAGTACCATGCTGGGCCCATCCTGCTCCCACCCTGCAGCGTGAGCTCAGCCGGTGCCGGGCTGCACCGCGCTGCGGTGGGGCTGATTTATTCCTCTCTGCGCTCCTCTGCAGAGCCAAAGCTCTCAGCCATTGTGCACGGAGCAAAGCAGGGAGGAGGGAGCTCTGCCAGCCCCAGGACCCGATGGAGCCGTTCTTCAGGGCAGGATGATGGCAGGGGACTGCCCATGGGGGTCACCTCTGGCTCTGAGCTGTCCCCTCTGTGTCACCACGTCGAGTTGGAGAGGGGACAGCTCCGGAGATGCTCAGCTGCTTTCCCTTCCAGAGGTGTGTTTGAGGTCAGAGCTGTATTTGGGGTCAGAGCTGTGATCTGCTGCAACGCTCACCTGTGTGCTCCCAGGGTCAGGTGTGGGTGCACGTCCCAGGGTGTCCATGCAAAATCCGGGAAAATCTGGTGATGCAAAACAGCTGGGCAGGAACCAGAAACCAAAGCTGAATCTCCACTGTTTGCACAACCTCACCGCAGTTTCGGGCTGACCCTGCATCTCCCCGCAGGTCCCCAGGAGCCGACGGCCTCCATCCATCCCTGCTCCCCCCCAGTGCCGGGGGCTGAGACCCGAACCGGAGCCACGTGGCTTTGCATGGAACCAGCCCATGGGATGCAGCGCATAAACTCTGCAAGGAGTAATTTATTGCAATGAGCACGGATGGGTTTGCATTTTGAGCACCCATCTGCGTGCTCCCTGCAGCAGGGAGGACATCGCTTTGGGACGATGCACGTGCTCGAGCTGCACCTTGGTTCTCCTGCTCACCGTGCCCAGGGAGCTGCTGGAGCACCGACTGCAGCCACACGACGCAGAGCCGTCGGCATTCCCAGCTGCAAAACTCCCGGGACAGATTTCCAGGGTTGAAGCTTTTTGTTTCCTAAGGAAATGCTGCTGCTGTGTGCACCCTCCCCTGCTCCCTCTGCACGTGTGGGTGCTCCGATGGTTTCATTCCCATTTAGCAAAAGAGAATTCAGCGTTTTCGCTCCCTGCAACGGGCGTGCAAGCAAATGAATGGGAGCTGCACGTTATGAATGAGTCCACAGCAGAACGAGTTTCAATTAGCGACGGAGCTTTATTACACACCAGAGAACCCCACGACAGGCGACAGCGAGGCTCACATCACCTTTTTTTCCTCTATAATCCTCAATTTTTATGTACAACGTGAGTGGATGCCCCGATCCGGGGAGCTGAGCGCAGCCTTTGGAAAGATGTGAACGCTCTTAAAAATAAAAATAAAAATTCCATTAAAAATACACTCGGGGGTGGTTTTATCGACTGCATCAAAGGGAGCGTTTTGCAAATGGAAAATGAAACCACCTTTAGAAATATAAATTTCCTTTCGAGAAAAAATAAAATACGCTTTAAAAATAAAGGGGAATATCTTTGTTAAGTGGAGACTCAAGCTTTCAACCTTAGTAAAAATTATTTTAAAAGCATCTTTTTAAAAAATTATTTTCAGGGTAACATTTCCACTGGGATGCTGCAGAACCAGGGTAGGTAGTGGTCCCCATTTTTAGCCATTAAAAAGGTGCAGTTTGGAGTTCTGCTCCCTCAGCTGCTGACTTACCTCTGTGGTGCCATGGGGCAGAGGATTTCGGCTCCAGTTTGGGGTGCCCCTGCCAAGGGGGGTGCACAGGTTTGGGGTGCAAATCCCGAAGGCATCGCTGGTGTTTGGGAAGGTGCAGGTTTTGAATCCATGCACCGAATTACAGCTTTTTTCCCCCCCTTCCCCTTTGGCTTCTTGCCCTGAGAGACGCAGGGGAAAGCTGAAAATGGGACCCGTGGGGAGAAATGGAGATGGGAAGGGGATGGGAAGGGGATGGATGTGGATGGGGCTGGGGAGGCTGCGGGGTGCTTGGTGCAGGGAGGGGCCCCAGAGTCAGGCGAGGGGGGTGGCACCAGCCCCGGCTTGGGGACACACCGGTGCATCCCATCCCAAGGCTGGAGAAGCAGTGGCTCCATCCCCATGGGATGAAGGAGCAGCATCCGCCCTGAAGGGCTCTGGAGAAGACAGGGAGAGCTCAGGGGGTGCTTTGCTACCCCAGTGACCCCCCCAAGATGTGCTGTCCCCCTCCTGCCCAAGAGGCTTCAGTGGGGGATGCCCACGGTGCATGAGGGCAGTGCCACAGTGACTTCCCTGCGTGTCACCCATCCACGAGGCACCACGTCCCCTCCCCACGGCTCTGGGCAGTTTGAGACACAGAAATGTTTATTCTTCCAAGGTCTATTTTTTTTTTTTTTCCTTTTTCTTCTTTTTTTTCTTACAAAATCTCCTCCTCCCTGTGCCTGCAGATGGAGCCTGGCCACCCCCTGAGCTCAGCACCCCATCCACCCCCCTCCTCCCAAGCTCAGCCATCCCCAAGCCCCATGGTGACACCCAGAGCCCAAGGGGGGGACACAGGGAAGGGCAGGGTGAGGAACCACACGATGCTCTGTTGCAGAATGCGATGGGAAGAAGGAAAATCCAAATGGATGCAGCATTTTGGGAGGGCTGACCCCACCTCTGTCACCCCCCTGGGGACAGCCCAAATGGGGACTTTGGGGATCCCTGGGAGCACCAGGCAGAGGGTGGCCAGGACTTGATCTGATCTCAGCTGGAGAAGAGGAGCCCAAAGGGGTGCAGCCACTGGAGGAGGGGCACTGGGTGCCACCCCCTCCAAGGGGACACTGGAAGACAGCCAGGGTCTGCAGGGACACAGATCCCCAGGGTTGCTGAGAAGGTCTCAAGGCACCTTGGTCATGTCCACACAAAGAGGTGTTTGATCCCAAAATTCCCATGGAAAGAAGAGTACGTAAGGTTCACATTAGCACATCTCATATGTATATAGTGCAAATCAGAGCCCCGGCACCAGAGGGTTCGCGCTCTGCTTAGTGGTTAGGATGTCCCACGGGTGCGATCCTGGGTGCTGCAGGCACTCCAGCCCTTGCTCTTCCCCAGCTGCAAGGCAACGGGTGCATCATCCAGCGCTTCCAAACCCTCCTCGTGCAGAACAAGGTCACAGCCACGCTCGCTCCCACCTCGTGCCCTACCAGAGGATGGGGAGCACTTGGGAGCCTGTCCCTCTTGAGCAAGACACGGGGCTGTGTCCCATCATGTCCAGGGGATGGTTTGGCTGGAGAGGAGCTCCGGGCGCAGTCCCGAAGGCGCGGCCACAACATCCATCCCAACACCCACCCCTTCCCCGAGGGTGAGGAAGATCCCAAGAGGTCTGCACCAGAGAGGTGGTGGCCTCCCGTATGTCCCCAAGACGGATTTTGGGTCCTGAAGGTTGAGGACTGATTGCAGGTACGGTCTGGGTTTGCAGTGCTGCGCCGTGCAGAGGGAAGTTGTGGTTTTCCATCTGTCCCGAGCAGGTGGACGTCTCCTGGGTGGCTGCATCCTTTTTGGAAGCCCTGCAGAGGCAGCAGCCAAAGGTCCAGTCCCTTTCAGGACCGTGACTCAGGGAGTGAGGACGATGTGGCAAATGGGAAGCCAGGAGTGAAGAGCGAGCACTGGGCTCGGGAAGAGTCCGGCCACGTCCTGGAAGCAGGGGAGCAGAGACCACCACCGCTCATCACTGGTTCATGGGCTCCTCTTCCTCCATCGGCTCATCTCGTGGCCTGAAGTGGAGAAACGTGGGATGTGAGATGATGAGACTTGCTCTTCCCAACACAACGTATTCTTCCCAGCATTGAGGGGTCACCCAGCACATCCAGCTTGTCTTCCTGCCCCCCGGGATGTGCGGGTTATGGGACCAGAGCTCCCAGTGGGGAGAACGGCCACAAAATCCCCCTCCCTAAGACCTGTTTAAATCCAGCACTGCCCCAAGCTCCCCAACTGTGGGACACCATCCCCCTGCTGCCATCCCTGTGTCATCCCCAGGCTCAGGACTTGGCACACAGAATGAGGGCCACCCGCACATCCCAGGACCAACAAAGAGCATCACCTCTTCTCCACCATCACGGCCACCGAGAGGGAGGCCAAGGCCGTGACTGTCTCCACCTCTTCTGCCTCGTGGTGCTGAGCCTCCAGGAAGGAGCAGCCCAGCTTGGAGGCAAAGCGCTGCACGGCCACCCAGTATTTACCTGCAGGAAAAGCAAAGATCAGGAAAGGTGGAGGACAGGGGTGGCCCAGGTGGTATCCCTTGTGAGTGCATGCATGGGGCATCACCACCCTACAGAGAGGAGGAGGATGGTGGAGGCTCCACCAGGGTGCTTCATGCAGTGTCCCCTGGATGGTTTTCACTGGACAGGGGAGGGAGGAAACACCAATGCTTGGGCCACCCTTGCTAACTCAGCCCCTGGCTGTGGGACACTCACTCTGGACCTGGATCACCGCTTCCAAGGAGCGCACGGCGTTGGCATTGGGCTTCTGCCTCATGCTTTCTTCTGGGAGAGGGTCCAGCTGCCGAGGGGAGAGACGGGGGGGTCAGAGGCACAACCACAACCACACTTCCCACACCTATACCAGGAGCTTTGCCTGCATCATTCCACCCTGCTCCCACTGCTCCCAAAAAATATGATGCAGAGTGCAGATTCCCCAAAGCTTCACCATGGGGACATGCTCCCCCCCAAGCCCTGGCTCTCACCTCGTTGCCCAGCAAGGCTGACACGCAGGCTTCGGATGCATCGCAGATGGCTGTGAGGTCGTGGCCACCTTCCAGTGCCAGGACGATGGCTCCCCCTGCCAGGCTCATCAGCTGCTTTGTCATGTAGCCAAAACCTGCAGGGGAAACCCAAGGGGCAGCCCTCAGCCTCCCTGCCCAAAACGCTGAGACACAGCCCTCCTCGCTGTGCCAGAGCTCTTCCCCTGCTCCATGGGTTGCTGCCAGCCCTGGAGATTGGCTGGGCAGTGGGAAGAGCATCTCCTTACATTTAGCAGAGACTTTGTAGCCACCCAAGGGTGGTGGGTGGCCCTCGGCTGCGTCAAAGCCGGCTGACACCAGCACCACGTCGGGGGAGAATTCATGCGCAATTGGCATCACCACC
Organism: Penelope pileata; assembly: GCA_013396635.1. Classification (NCBI taxonomy): domain Eukaryota; kingdom Metazoa; phylum Chordata; class Aves; order Galliformes; family Cracidae; genus Penelope; species Penelope pileata. Next base: position 164,283 of record WBMW01005277.1, read on the forward strand.
GTCCTGTTGGGGTGAAAAAAAGACAATTAATAAGAGGTGTTAAGTGCTGGCTCAGCCCGAGGCTGAGGGAAATGCAGAGGAATGAAAGGAGTGGTACCTGAAAGCTGCCAGATATTCGGGGTCACCCATGGGGGGGTCAAGCCCTCCAGTCCAGGCTATGTTGACATTAAATCCCTCTCCGGGGCCAGCACCAACCTGTGGGAGAGCGAGGATGATGGTGAGGGGCTGCATGCAGCCTACAGGGGTTCACTGCCCAACCAGCATGGGCCAGATCCCCTTGTCACCCCCCTAACCAAGGGGCAGGCAGCCCCACGCTTCCCTGTGTGCCATGCCCTGGGAGCAGGAGACCCCAGCCCTCCAGTAAAGCCAAAGCAATGGAGATCAGCCCACAGGCTGGTGCTGGAGGGATGGGACACCTGGGGGTCTCCAGTCCCACTTCTCACTTGCAGGATGTCCCCAAGTGGCTGTCCCAGGACAGAGGTGCACAGATCCTGGGATCTGTTCATGCTTTTTACCTCGTCAGCGGCCCCACTGCCAGGGAAGAAGTTTCCATCGTCGTGACGATGCAAAGAGATGTAGAGAACATCGGGGTCTCTGTAGAAGATCTGCTGGGTCCCATTGCCGTGGTGAACATCCTGCAGGGAGGCACAGCTGGGGTGAGTGCTTCTTTTTATAGCCTCAAGGGTGCTCAGTGGCATAACAGAGCTAAAAGCACCTGAATCCCTGTCCTGCCCCAAATCGGGTCCCACTCCCCCAGCCCAACACCAGGGGGGTCCCAGCCACGTTCCTGCAGTTGGACCCCAAGGAAGATTCTCTGCTCTCAGGGTTAGCCCCATAGCAGAGCTGGGATGTCCCAGGAGGAAAAGGCACATGCTCGGGGACAGGGGTGACTTACCCAGTCCACAATGAGGATCTTGCCGAGTTTCCCTTTCTGCTGCAGCTGCCTGGCAGCAATGGCCACTGAGTTGAAGAAGCAGAACCCCCTGCAAAGAGGGAGGTGGAGCTGATGAGCACCATGACCCCCCCATGAGCACCCTTCCCACAGCAAAGGATGGGCTCAGCCTCCCCTCTCCCCTTGGTTTGGATACAGAAAGATCCTGGGGCAGTTAATGTGGAACAATTAGTGATATCCTGGTGACATGGGTGCTGGGATGTCCCCCACACCAGCCCTTGGGGAAGGGGCCCTTACATGGCAGTGGATGGATCCGCGTGATGTCCAGGCGGCCGCACCACAGCAAAACCATTCTGGGGACAAAAAAGTCACGAGGAGATCATCGCTGCTGCCCCCATCACACCCCAGCAAGGCAGTCCTGCTGCAGGGGCACCCAGAGCTGCCGGGGGGACCCCAGAGACCCCCACCCACCCTACCTTCAGCTCCCTGGTGGCCACCTTGAAGGCCAGCTCGGTGACACTGCCCGCAGCCCAGCGTGCTGCATTGGATGAGTGCAGCTCGTTCCAGATGGTATCGCTGTCCACCTGCAAGCAGAGGAACATCAGACAGGGATGGGGACAGGGCACCTCGGTGGGGAACCCTCACCCTGCTCAGAGCCATGGGATGATGTCCCAGGCACCATGGAGCCAGGACACCTCACATGCCATGGAGCAAGCTCCCTGCCTCCATGGTGGCTCCATGGGGACATTGGTCAGGGTGACAGCTCCTGTAGCAGTCCTGTCCCCAGGTGAGCACTGCACAGAGCATCTCACCCTGCACCCAGGGGCTGGAAGGAGTGACTTGAGAAAACGCTCGTTACCTTCTTTATCTTATTTTATTGTTTAACCAAACATCTTGGTTTGATCAGGATCACGTCAAGGGCCGAGCCAGAGCCGGAAAACTCTTCTGATCAACTCCATGTGTGCAACTCAAAGGTTCCCCTCTGCCCATGGAGGGGGCAGCTCCAGGCCCCCGCCTTCAGGCAGGGCGAGAGGAGGGCGGGGGGGGAGGCAGAGCAGGGAAAGTGGATGCAAACGGGGCTGAGAAGAGCTGGTGCCCAGCAGCAAGGGCAAGGAGAGGAGAAGAACCAGAAGAGGCAGCAGGAAGGCATGGAGTGAGACCCTTCCTGAAAGAGAGAGAGAGAAGGACAGAGACAGGGAGAGAGGAAGAGAGGAGAACGTAATGAATGGAGAGAAACCAGGGCAGCAAGCTGTGAGAGGAGAGGCCACAGACGTGTCTGGAGAGAAGTGGCAAGCTGCTGGCCCCACGCCACTGCCCCTGCCCTTGGTGGAAGCCACAGTGTGCCTTGGCTGTCCTGCTGGGACATGGGACACTGTGCATGGGGCTGTCCCACCTGTTCCTGCTCCCTCCTAAAGATGTGGCTGTGAGGGGCTGCTGGTGGCTGGGGGAAGGGGACTGATCCAAGGGTGGGATGCTCCCATGGAGAGGGGGAAGCTCTGGTACAACAAAGTCTTGCCCCCATCTGAGCGAGGCCAGTGACAAAAAGAGGGGACACTTCCTTGTGCCCACGTGCACACTGTCACTGCTTGGGCTGAGCCCACTCTCCCAGGGATCAGCCTCCAGCCCATGTCACCTCGAGGCTCTGAGCTCCCTCGGACACCCCACAGACGCACAAGGATGGGGGCTGAGCACAGCCCGATGGCTTTGGGAGTTCCCTTCCCATGAGAGAGACCCTCAGTGGGGCCAAAAGAAAGGAGCACCCCCATCCAAAAGCACCCCGAGCAAGGAACGAGCACTTACCCCCACCCCTCCACAGGGCAGCATGACAAACATCCGCTGTGACAGGATCCCTGCAGGGAGGCGACAGGGACCATTCAGAGCCACAGAGCCAGGGAATGGCACAGGACAGGGTGCATGGCAAGGGGAGAGTGGGGGACAGGGATAGGGGCTCACCTGCCAGCTTCCCGTTGTCCAGTTTCAGGCGGTTGAGGGGATTGGTGCCATAGAGGAAGACATGGCGCTCGGTGTGGACGCACTGCAGCTCCTCCAGGGTGGCTTTGCGTCCCCGCAGACACTGTGAAACACCAAGGATGTGATCAAGCAACTCCAGGATGGGACATGTGACGTGAAATCACCCCCAGGGATCAGGCAGGAAATGCCAGCACTGTTTTCCTACAGTTGTAAAGCCCTGGATGGCCCAGAGTCAGCCCTGCCAGACCAGGACAAGGCTTCAAACAGATTGAAGCTGATGCTGTCCTGGGATTACCGACTCCAACTGGGGGATCTCTGGAGGTCCCTTCCAACTCCTACGATCCTGTGATGCCCCCTGAGCTGGTGAAACACCTCATCCCTATGTCAGCAGGGATTGTGCCCATCTTCCAGAGCAGCTGACCCATGGGGACAGTCACTTTGGTGTACCCCAACACGGCACAGCCAGCAACAGCCAAATCCAAGCCCCCTCCCAAGATCTTTTGTTGCCTGGATAGTGGTGGTGAACAGGCTGGGATGATCTGGGAACAAAAAGGATGGAGGTGGGAGCGGGACACCTTATCACAACATTATAGCACGAGATCTGCCTGTAGCATTCCCCCCTGCTCCTCACCTCACACTGGCTGCGCAGTCCCCTCTCCTGCAGCCTGGACCAGATGCTCTGAATCCTGCCCGCGTGCTCTGGGTGGTTGCTGTTGTCTCCACAGGAGCATTGGTGCTTGAGCATCACCGAGTCGTAAACCAGCCCTGCAACGACGCCCGAGCAGAGTTGATGTCCTGGATGCACAGGTCTCAATGCTGCCAGCCCTAATTCTGCTCCTTTCCAGGGGCTGTGCTGATGGCTGGGGCCCAAAACACCCTTAGCTATTTGGTTTGACTGAAATACCTTCGACAAATCATGGGAGCCTCTGTCCCAAGATTTTTGAAGCCTTGGATGCCTAAGAAAGATAAACCAATCCCTTACAACAGACCAGGATGAGGGGACAGAGGGGCAAGTCCTGCTTGGAAAATGCACCTTAGATAAGGAGAAAGGAACCTTCATGGCTTGTTATGCTCTTTCTGCAAAGAGTCAGGGTGCTCCCAGGAATTTAGGAGTCCAGGAGGGATTGGGACCAACACTCAGCTGCCCTTGAGCATCCCCACACCGCTTGTCCCCAGCCCCTGCTGCTGCTCCAGCTGTGACAGCCTGCATCACACCGCGGGCTGTGTCCTACCTGTTGTGAAGTGGGGCTTGGAGGGCTGCTCCTGCACAGGCAGCGAGAGCGTCTTGGAGGCCGTGTCCTGGGCAGGGAGGGAGACAGTCGCGGTGGCAGGAGATGACTGAGCCCTGGAGAGGGGTCTGTGCCCCGCGAGGACGGTGGGGACCACAGGGGAGTCGGCCAGGGTCTGCCTCTTGAGAAGCGGGTGCTGCACACGCTGGTAGGGGTCCCAGAGATACGCCTGATGGAGAGAGGTGGCATTGAGCATGGCATCACCCAGCACTGGGTGACGTGCACTCTCCTGGGAAGGAGAATTGTCTCTGGAGGGTGTGGATGTGACAGCTTCCTCTGTGTTGTGCGGCTCAGAGCTGGGTCCGGAGGAGCTGGGATGCATCAGGCAGCGTCTGCTGCTCTCTGCTGGCTCAGTGTCGCAGTGCTGGGCAGCTCTGCTGCAAGGAGCAGCAGTTGGGGACGACACCAGCAGTTTGGGATGATGCCAGCAGTCTGGGGACAATGCCCAACCTTGCTGGCACCAGAAATGGCTGCAGCTCACATCCCTGTCCTAGCAAACTGCCCCTGAATCAAGAGAGGGAGGGATACGGTGCCGGCACCCTTACCCACCCTGCACCCTTTCAGAGCTCTCTGGGTCTGGGTTGAACCTTCCCAGCACCAGAATGTCACTAGCTTTGCTGGCTTTGTGCAAAGCCTCACATGGGAGGCACCAGGAGATGTAGAAAATAATTGCTCTGATACGCAGGGCAGGGATCCCTGCCCGCTGCCTGCACCCCTGTGTTCTGCCTATGCTGCAGCACTGGTGGTAATCTCAGGGCCAACTGGAAATGTGCTCTGGAAGGAAACAGCAAAGCAGAGCTGAGAAGCCACAGGGCAAGGGTCAGGGAAAGCAGCAAGACCCCAGACACCCTGCACACAGGACTCAAAGGAAGTGAACCACGAGTGGATGGAGGGAAACTGCATTCCTCCCAGTCCCATCCCTGCCAGCCCTCGCCTACCTGCTGGAGGATGAGCTCCTCCTGGGGCTGCAGCATCTTCTGCGGCCTCTCGGGCTCCTTCCCACTGCTCCCTGGCCGTGTGGGCTCCACACGTGCCCTCGCCTGTTCGCTGCCCTCAGCCCCAGCCTCTGTGCCCTCCGCCTCCATGTCCTCCGAGGAGGGGATCTGCCGCAGCCGGGGCTTCTCGCTGGTTTTGGCCATGCGCTGCAGGTGGACAGGTGACGAGTGAGCATGGAGAGGTGATGGGGACAGGCCAGGCTGAGGAGGTTGGGGGTGGCAGGGCACCCCAGAACCCAAGGATGATCCTGCACCCTGCCAGCACCCAGTGCCCACTGCACCCTACGCTGCAGCTCCGTGCTCACCTTGCCCAGATGCGTCTGCTGCTTGAGCCTCTCCAGGAACTGGGCGTGATGCTGCTGGTATACCAGCTGCTGCTGGATGGCCTTGGGGTTCTGGGGCAGGGGCTCTGAGCGGGTCCTGCCCAGCGGTTTGTGGTGGCCTGGGAGCGAAAGGCGCTCTGCAGAGATGAGCGAAGGGGCGAAGGAGAAGGGGACCGTCCCCAGACCCGGCACTGCAGGGGAGAGGAGGGAGAGGTGAGGGGTGGCTTTGTCCGCTGGGCAGACACTGAGATCTGCATCTTCCATCTCCTCGGCCGCAGCTCGTGGAAAAGAAATGGGAAATCCTGCCCCGAGGGAAGCTCCGTGCTATGCTCTGAGTGCTGCCCGCCCCAAGCTCAACACTCACCCGCCACGAGCGGAGCATGGGTGACCGAGGGCTCGAGGATGATGACAGGCTGGAGCCGAGGGGACAGGGGGCTCCCAGCCTCATGCTGCTCCAAGCCACCTGGGATGAACATGGGCGAGTGCGTGCCCGCCAGGACAGGCCCGTTGAGCACAGGCACCCGGTGTGCCAGGCTGGAGAGAGAGCGACGATCCGCGTCTCCCTGCAGAGAGGAGGAGGGTTGGGTGAGCACAGGGAGGGGATGGCACGTCCTCCCCATGCCCACAGGCAGCCTTGGACCACTCAGAGCCAGCTGCCACTCACCCAGGAACCCCAAAGCCCAAAAAAAAAAAGGTTTCCCCTGCCCTGTGAGGACCCTCTGCCCAGGTCTGGGGGTTCCTACAACCTGGTCACCTACCCTGGCGCTAGCAGTGGCCGGCAATCCCAGTGTGATGGCCGGAAGGGAGGCTGCGCTCTGCAGGGCAAACTGGGCCAGGGAGCTCTCCTGCATCATCAGGCGCTGCGCCAGGGGTGCCTGCACCAAACACGGTCCATCAGTCTCCTGCTCTGGGAATTGCAGAGCTCAACGTGGGACAAGCAGCTCAGGGTGGGCGACAGAAGGGGGGGGGGCAAGTCCCAGCTGCAGGGGGGAACACCCAGGGGCACAGGGACCCATGGGAACAGTGCATGCACTGGGAGAGCACCATGCATGCTGCAGGATGGCAGCGTGTCACCTGGGCAGAGGGTCCCATCGTGCAGGGATAGCAGGGCTAAGGGCAGCTCGGTGCAGAACTGGGGTCCCGGGGTGGAGGATACTAGCTTAATCCTGAGCTTAGGATGGCAGTGGGAGAGCAAAGCTGAGGAGCTCACCTCGTGGGCCATGCCAGGGGCGGTGGGGAGGGCTCCGTGCTCGGCGGGCAGGCTGTCGTTGGGAGAGCTGCAGCCAGACACTGGGGTGCTGCTGCTGCTCGGGGAGGAATCTGCAGGAAGAGAAATGGGGAAAATGGGTACCTGCACCCAGAGAGGCTGCTCTGCCCCAGCCCTGCAAAGCTGTCCCTCCCTCCAGCAACTCCCCACTGCCCTCTTAGAGGCAGAACTCCTTTTGGCCACGTGGCACAGTGGAGATGGAGCCAGCCGTGGGAGGAAGCCCAACCAGCTGTGCTTGCTCAGTGCCCTGCACCCTTCCAGCCTCATAGGTCCATCATGGGGGCAAAAAGCAGCACAGTACAGCTGCAACAACGTCCTCCCCTGCTTCATCCATCCCTGCACCATCACAGCACAGAGCTCACTCCCATAGGCCTCACCGATGGCCTCGGGTGGTCTCCTCTTCAGCGAGGGGGGTGCACTCTCCTTCCGTGTCAGGGGGTTCTTGCGGCGGTCCAGGCACTTCCTGGGCTTGCAACGCACCTTCAGGTTGGGCTCAGATGCTGCGAGGGGATAACGTGGTCAGTCCCAGCCCCACCAGGGGCAGGGACAAAGCTGGACCCTTGGTGGGGTCAGGTCATGCCACGTCTCAGCTCCAGCCATCCCCTGCGAGCGGGCTCTATGGCATCATGGCAGGAGGGAGGCGGTGCTGCCCCCCAGCCTCACCTGTCTTCCGCAGTGGAAAATGCTCTGGGGGGTCAAGAGAACTGCTTGGGACTGGGGGCAGGAAGGTGCTGAGGACAGGAGGGGAAGGGCCCTCGGGATCCAGAGGCTCCAGAGACCTATGGGGAAAAGCCTCGTTAGCTAATTTTCCCTCCTTAAAGAGATGATGACCAATGCTTTGATTGATCAATCCCATCACCAAAATGTACTCAGGGTCTTGAGCTCTGGGGGGGTCAGACAGCCTGGGTTGCCCTGGTTTACCTGTATGGCATGGCTGGAGGGTTGGGGTTGCTGGTCCTTTCCAAAGCTGCTGCCTGCTGCTTCTTCAGGATGACCTCAGCCAGTTTCTGCTTCACCACTGTGCTGGCCACAGCACCTGCAGGTGTTACATGGTGGTGATTTCCAGCTGATGGCACACGGCTCTGCCTATCCTGCATCTCAGCTCCCTGCACAGTTGTGTTCTTACCCCCAAACCAGGAGGGAATGAGAAACAGCAAGAAAGCACAAACAGCCCAGCGGAGAGCTTTGAGGCTCCTGAACCTCCTGGTGGAGCTGCTCTCTTCCAGATGAGCACCTGAACACGAGACTCACCACAACCTGCTGGCAAGCAGCAGCAGCACATTCAGCATTGGGCTCCACTGAGTGCTGGAACACCCCTAGGCAGAGGGCTGACTGCTGCAGGGAGCTGCAATCTCCAGCCCCTAGCTGCCAGGAGCCCCTTATGGGGTTCTCTAACCCAAACCGGGTCCCATTCCCATGCTCCAACCCATGCCAGACCACATCCCTGTTTGTCCACTCCAGCAACACGCTCCACACCTCTATGCCCCCATTCAGCACCTCTGAGCACAAGTTAGTTCATTAATTTGTATAATTAACTCCCAGCTAAGTCATGTGAAGGCAATTCTGTCCCATCCTGCTCATATCATGTTTGCAAGAGTTGCATTTGCTCAGGCATGGCACGAAAAAGGCAGACACTGTGCTTGTAGCACAACTCAGCCCACTGACCCCATGGAAGAGCAGCCCGTGCTCTACAGACACACAGGAGCTAGGGGATGACACTGGAAAAACACCAGCATCCTGAGAGAGCTCAGACTCAAAGGGCACGTGCGCAGCAGGCTCATGGAAACCTGCAACAGCTGCACCCAAATCTCTGAAGCTCTGCACCTCCAAAAGCTCAGTGAGCTCCTGCAAGCTCCCGCAGCAGCAGGCACTAGATGGCGCAGGGAGACTGCAGCAGGACTGATCCCTCCTGCATGGTGTAAACCTTCCAGCCCAGCACTGGCACCCCGTGACCTGCCCATGCTCTAGCATGGAGTCTGCCAGCTCTAAAGGGAAATTCCTGCCCTGTGCATGGGGCACCACAAGCACCGCCAGCTTTGGGCTGCAGTGCTGCAGCGGCTGCTGGGCACAGTGTAACATTAAAGCAGGGATCTATTGCCACCACCTCATCAAGAGGAACGACACAAGGACAAATCCTGCCCAGGGAGTCCCAGGCAGCCCCTGGGCAGCTGCTGGGTGCAGCTTGGTGCTCAGAAGGAGCTTTGCTTCCCCACACTCTTCTCCTGGAGCATGGCTCTTTGATGCTCTGCACAGAGATGGTCAGACCCAGAGCAGGCAGAGCGTGGTCTGAGTAAGTGGAATTGGCTCCTCGGGCACAGAAGCAGCTCCTGATGTCATGTGCAACAAATGACAGATGTTCTTACTTCGTTTGCTCTTGTCCTTATTGAGGATCTGCCGCAGCTCCTGTTCCTGCTGCCCAGGCTCTGCCTCGCGGTGCGGGGACTCCATGGTCACCTGCGAGAGGAGAGGGCACCATCAGCACTGGGGGACCCAAAGCACGAAGCCACAGGGATGGAGCATCTCTGCAACGGGCTGTTGTGTCATTTTTGGAAACACAGTGGGCTGAAGAGGACGTGATAAGTTGTTTCATCGCAGCAAACCGGACGCGTCTTGGTCTCCAGAGATGCTCTCCCCAGAGACACTAAAACTTGGCCCAGCCTGTTCCAGCCTGCTGCCTTTCATGGTGTTTTGACAGATCTGTAGTTAGGGCACGCTGTAATATAACCCCCCCCCCCAAAAAAAAAAAAAAAAATAGTAATCACAGTTGGCTAACAAGGGGAAAAAACTAAAAAAAAAAATATGATATTCATCTTAAAAGTTCAGAGCTCTGTGTCACAAAGCATCGCATCTGCACAAATGTCTCTGAACACTCAGCAGGTGTGGCAGCATCAGCACTGCAAACTGTCCTGGTATGGAGCAAACTGATGCTCAGTCAGACCCAGCAAGCCTCAGGGTGATTCCCTACTGCTTCCAGACAGGGTCACTGGGAGCACTGGGGCTGCTCCCATCCTTGAACACAGCCAGGATGCAGGAGAGGGTCCTGGAGCTCACAGCAAAGGGGCTCTGCAGCTGCTGTGAGGTTTGGCTAGAGGCTGGAGCACATGGGGTGCAAGAGAAGGGGAATACAGAGATGGAAGCAAGCTCCTTTGAGGTGGGAAGGGAAAGAAGGAGCAGCAATGGGACAAATGTGCAACGAAGGAAATCCCAGCTGGCCATAAGGAGCCACAGGCACAGAGCAGGGACAGGCAGGGGCTGATCTCCATGCTTGCAGATGGTTGCAACTTGCCTGTACGTGGCCTGAGTGCTACAGCATGCTACAGGCCCTCCAGCTCATGGGAAGGAAAGAATTCACCTGGGAAGGTTCTTTTGGAGTTGGGATTTCCAGCTTCTGAATCAGCTGGTGGTTAAGGTGCTGGAGATACGTGCTCAGGCACTGCTAGTCCACATGAGAAGGATGCAGAGCTGTTGGGAGTGGGTCCAGAGGAAGCCAAGAGGATGCTCACAGGCTGGAGCACCTCTGCTATGAAGAAAGGCTGAGAGAGCTGGGGGTGTTCAGCCTGGAGAATAGAAAGCTCCAGGGAGAGCTCACTGCGGCCTTCCAGTGCTTAAAGGGAGCTCAGGAGGAGAGCAGCTTTGTACATGGGCAGATAGGGATAAGATAAGGGGGAATGGGTTTAAACTGAAAGGGGGGAGATTGAGGTGAGACGTGAGGAGGAAATTCTTTACTCACAGGGTGGTGAGGCCCCTGGCACTGCCCAGAGAGTTGTGGGTGCCCCATTCCTGGAGGTGCTCAGGGCCATGGGGGACTTTCAGGATCCTTTCAACACAAGCCATCCTATGGTTCTATGACTCTATGATCTTCCAGAACCCTTCCAACCCAAGCTATGCTGTGATTCTACGGTTCCATGATCTTCAAGGACCCTTCCAACCCAAACCACTGTATGGTTCCACGATCTTGAAGGACCCTTCCAACCCAAGTCATCCTATGTTTCTGTGATCTTTAAGCACTCTTTCAACCCAAGCTATCCTATGGCTCTATGATCTCTCAGGACCCTTCCAACTCAAGCCATCCTATGATTCTATTTCGGCAGACATGCACAGCACCACGACCTGCATGCTTTATGGGGAAAAAGTAATTTTCTGGAAGCATCCATACCCTGACGTGCTGGTGGGCGAGCTGCTCCACTTGCTGCTGGTGCAGGCTGGCGAGGAAGAGCTGGTGCTGCAGCTGCTGCGTGTGCTTCAGGGCCAGCAGGGTGGTGTCGGAGCCGGGCTTGACGACGCGCTGCCCGATGCGCAGGTCCATGGGGACGGCCTGGGGCACCCGCGGTGAGGTGCACGGGGTCACAGCAGCTGTCGGGACACAAAGAGGGGTGCAAATGGGTGAGCAGCAGCATGCAGAGGGGCTCCTGTGCCTCCCACCTCTGGGAAAGCAGCGGGAGGGGGATGAGGATATCCCGACGCGCAGGAGGGCAGCGCAAGGAATGCGCTCTGCTGTTGAGAAGGGCTTGCCACATCCCATCTGCTGCCTGGGAGAGCCTCCTCCGTCATCCAGGCAGAAATCCTGTACGTTATACACCCTTGGAGAGCCTCCAAGGTGCTGCAGGCAGCTCTAACTGACAGCACAGCGTTGCAAACTGAAGGCACTCCCATCCCGCGCAGTGAACCCCTTTAACCTCGCGGGGCCACCTGCACCACTCCAGCTGCAGACAGAGCAAAGCACCCACTGCAGCACGAGGTGTTCACCAAAAAGCTCCCAAAGCTTTGCTGAATTTATCCCGCAGGTGCCACGGGGCGGTGCAGAGCTGCCTCCACCATGGCACTGCTGCAGCCCTGCTAAGAAATACTGCAACCTGCAGTGCTGCTCCGCAAGCTCAGCCTCCAGGCAGCAATGCCAGCCCTGCTTCTTTGCAAGCAGACCTTGCTGCAGCTCAGATGAAGCCATTTGCAGGAGCCAGGCTGGAAGAAGCAGCCCTGCAGCCAAGTTGAGGGGTGATGGAGCCAGTGGGACATCACTTTTCCCCCTACAACCATCCCATTGCCCCCACATCCAGCACAGGCTGCAGGGGATGCTCCACACTGCACAGCATTTGCAGGTGGAAAGGGGAGAGAACACAACAGCAACTGAAGGATGCACGGACAGCCCCAATGTGGCATCCCAAAAACCATGAAACCACGGCAGCTTCATGCACCACCACAGCCATCACAGCACAGGAATAAAAGAAGCTGGAAGCAGGCAGGAAATCCAGAATTAAAATACGCTGCACGCGGATGCATTAGCAGGGAAGAAAGGCGCTGCGGCCTGAGAACTAATTGTTTTCCTAAAGTAGTGAAGCAGCTCAAATTAAAGAAAAAAAACATGCAAATGTTATTTTTATAGGCAGAGAACCACACCCTGTGCTGTGCAAACCTCAGCCTCAGCGGCAACGGGGAGCTCGTGCTGATGACTGCAATACTGTGCAATACTGCAGCTCCAGCCCCGTAACGCAGCAATGCAATGGGGAAACCCAGCACAACCCTGGGACATCCTGCAGTGCTGGGCAGGGAAAGCTGCTCCGGATCCATGGGGTTTCCATACAGCAGCAAAATCAAATCCCCTCTGGACACATCCCCAGTTTCAGCCCCTAGGATCCGATGCTCCCAGAGAAACCCCATCACAGGGTTTGACCTTGTTCTTCCCATCTCCCTGATAAGTGCCTGGGATTTTCATTAGTCCCCAGCTAATTGGTTCTAATTGCTACACTCTGGGTGATAGAAGGCTGAGGAAGATAACAGCTGGAGGCTGACAGCTTCCAAGCTCCCGCACCTCGGGGCTGCAGGGGGTGCAATGAGACCCCCAGCCCCAGGTGTTGGGCTGCACAAGCACTGAGCACATTTCAGATGCATGGGATGAAGGACCACGAGCTACCCTAAGCAAGAAGACCCCTCCTCTCTGCTCTGAGCCCTCTGCTTCACCCTCCCAGCTTTCCAGGTCCCCAAAGTGCTGACATCCTTCACGGTGCTGACAGCTCACCCCCTGCATCCCCAGCGGCCGCGGTGCTCGCTCCCATCTCCGCAGAGCTCTGCAAACCTCCCAGCCCTGAATTCTTGCTAAACATCAGCAATTTTGAAGGATGCAAGCGATAAGGCTGCCTCCTCCCTGCTCTCCAGCTCGCACAGTTCCCATGCTCCGGGGAGGAGGAGGAGGATGCTCGGTGGGAGGAAGGCTGCAGCGATGCACTGGGTTGGATAAGGATGGACTGTGATGAGCAAATTTGGGGTGGGAAATGGGGAATTGTGACAGCACCCACCCAAATCCCTGCAGTGTGATGCTCGCCGTCTGCAGTCCCATCCATCCCGACTTCCCTGCTGCAAAGGGACAGGAGCTGGGATCAGCAGTAATAGTGATTGTACAGTCTGACTGATTACAGCACCTGTTAATTAGTGGCAAGAAGCACTCGCACTGTCTGCCTTCAAAATAATTTTGTGCAGGGAGATTGGACCCTGATTCCCATTCGGAATCTGTGTCAAAGTAACGAAGGCAGCTAATGAGAGACCACTCATTACAGCACTGACATTGACCTTCTACAAATTCTCAGATGCTTTCACAGTGGCTCTACAGAAGCCAGGTGAACAGATGCTAAATCAGTGCGCTCACAAAGGATTTGGTAAAGCTCCATCCGCTTCTCTCTGCTGCAGATTTATTCTGTAGCATTCAAGCATCAGCAAAATAACAAAAATGACCCCAAATATCATTATGGGTGCCAAGCTTTGAGACATGAGAGCTGTGTGGGTGCAGGAGCATCCCCAGGAGGGGAAGCAGTGCTGTGAGGGTGGGAGCAGCCCTGCAGGCTGCAGCCTCCATCCCCAAGGCCGATGGCATCCAGAGGAGCTGGCAGAGCTGTCACAGCCTCTGCCCACGTGTGATGCCCCGGGGGGAGCTCCCTGCACGGCCCCAGCTCAGCCCCGTTCCCACCTCGCCATCCATCCTCCACCCTTCCAGCACCAAACTGGGGCAGAAAAGGGGCGGTTTGGTTTGAATCATTTTAAAAACAAACTTCGAAGCAACGCAAGGGAAGAACGTGTGCGTCGGGAGGAGAGGGAGGCCGGGCAGAACAGCATCCAGAAAAACAACTCCTCACTGCGTGCCCCGAGCCAGGAAAAAGGCCGTCGAGCATCCCCGCGGCCAAGAGGCTCTGCACGCCGGGTGCCAGCGCACGGCCGCTTCCCAGCCTCACCCCTGGGACCCACAGCGCCATGGGGCTGCCCCCCACCCCTTCTGCAGCCCCGGGTCCCCCACGCAGCTCCCAGGCTTGCGGGGTCCCTCTGAGGTTTGAATTCACATGGGGTTTGCTGCTGGGATGTGAGCCAAGAGCTGCGGTGCTCGTGATGCGGGCGGGCAGCAGCATGGCTCCTCCTCCTCCCCTCACCCCAAGGAACGGCCCCGTAGCCTAACCCAGGGCTCCCGGGGAGGGCTGCTCCTCCTGGGGACCCCTGCCAGCCCCCAGTGCCACGGGGACACAAATAGTCCCATAGAAGGGATGGCACCAGGATGCCCCAGTCCTGGGGTGTCCTTTTGGGGTATCCCTACCACTGGTGGAGGGTGAAGCGACCGTCCTCCTCCTAGGGAAGAGGAGGCTTTGGGGCCAGGCTCCTCTCCCGGCTGCCAACATTTTTTTGCAAATTATTTTTAGTTCCTAAGAACGTTTGCATGGGAAGGCCGGCGCTCAGCGCGTCACCCTGCAGCGAAACTCAGCCAGAGCTGGGCTCTGCAAGGACACAGTGCTTCCCCCAAACAAACCAGGGATTGCATGGACCCAGGAGGTCTTTGGGGTGCAATGTAGCCACAGCACTGCTCATGCAATGGGGTGAAGGTGTTGCCTTGCAGGACACGATGCAATCCATGGTTTGTTCAGGGGGAATCATGAACGCAGGTCTTTGGGGTGCAACACAGCCCCAGTGTTGCTCATGCAACGGGATGAAGGTGTTTCCTTGCAGGGATACGCTTCCCCTGAATGAAGCATGGATTGCACAGCTCAGACAATGCAGGAGGTCCTTGGGGTGCAACGCAGCTGCAGCACTGCTCATGCAATGGGGGTGAAGGTGTTGCATTGCAGGACACAATGCTTCCCGCAAACAAACCATGGATTGCACAGACCCAGCAGGTCTTTGGGGTGCAACGCAGCCCCAGCGCTGCTCGTGCAATGGGGGTGAAGGTGTTGCCTTGCCTCTCTTGGCACCCCTGGCACTGTCACTGCGGTTGTTTTTCTGGGTCACCCGGTACAGGCAGGTGGTGGGGAGGAACCCACAGCTCCGCCAGCGCGCCCGGAGGAAGCTGAGGAGGCGAAAGCAGCGGGGCCCCGTGCGGAGGCGATGGCCTGGGGCGGCCGAGCCCGTTGCACAAACCTTCCCCACCTGGGCAGGTCGCACTGCAGCTCCACCCTTCCTCCATGGAAAGGGGAGATTGCAACAGGGCCCTGGGAAAGCTGCAGGGCGACCAGGAATGCAGGCTCTGCGCAGGTTATGAGCATTTTTGAGGCTGCTTTTTCCTGCAGTGCATCTGCTGCTTCCTCTGCTTTTGCCTCCTTGGGATGATGCAGAGCATGGAGCAACGCTCTGCTTGCTGCAAGCACCCACCAAGCACTGAATTTGGGGCTTCTCCCAGCCTGCTCTGCAACCACGAGGTTTTTGCACGGGGTGAAAGCTGATGGCAGCGACTTTCCCAGGCTGAGCGCGATATTCCGGCACTAGTGCAGCCCTCTCTCCGTAGGGGAAATGGATAATCACGCTGCTGCACGCAGGCAGACAGACACACAGACAGACAGACACCCTCAGCAAAAACAAAAAGCAACGGCAAAATCTTTGCTTTGGTATTTCCTGGCTTTTAACCAGGCGTGATCGGCCGTCAGCGAAGAGCTGCGCTTATATAAAGGGAAATAAAGGCAGAGCAGAGAGCCTGAATGCAAGGAGCAAACCCCAAGCTGGGGACATTTGCAGCCCCTCACCTTCATGCATACCCTGGCTGCAGAGTTTTGCATCCCCATGCATTCATGCATCCATAGGCTGCAGGGTTTTGCATCCCTTTGCCTTCATGCATACCCAGGCTGAGAGTTTTGCATCCCCATGTATGCATGCATCCCCTGGTTGCAGAGTTTTGCATCCCCACGCATGTATGCATCCCCTGGTTGCAGAGTTTTGCATCCCCATGCATCCATGCTTCCCTGGGCTGCAGAGTTTTGCAGCACTGCATGCTGCCAAGGGCTTTGTCTGAGGCCGAGCAGCAATTAAATGGAGTTTTTGAAAACCGTTTCCCATCTTCTGTTGATTAGCTGTGAGAGGTTCAGAGTTCAGCCGGGTTGAAGAATGCATGTGATTAAAAACATTCCTCTTAAATAAAAAGAAAAGGTCTTCTCCAGATCCACGCACAAGTAACAAAAATGAGCCGGAGGGGATTTGTTCAAATTAAAAACACTTAAAGAAGAAACCACACGAAATAGATTATGTTGAAATAACATGAAGATCACAAAGCCGGGACTCGAGAAATAGGAAATCCCGGAGCTGGGGTACCTCGTGTAACCTCCCTGCAGCCCTGGGGGCATTAATGATGGGGCTGAAGCAGTGCTCTCCACAAAGGTGGGAAAAGCATCGCCATGCTGTTACCCTCACACTGCAGCAGTGGCACTGCTGTGGGTGCTCGAGCCCCGTGGGGATGCTCCATGTGTTCCTCTGCTCCCACATCCCTCAAGGGCTGCCCCATCAAACCCCAGGAAATTGGAACATTTGGGGCATTTTCCTTCTTCCCAGACCTGCAGGGGCAGCTGATGCTCCAGCCCGAGGGCTTTACAAACTGCCCAACGTAGGTGGATCCTGCTCCTCCCTCCTCCATCACATTCCTGCTCCAAAACAAGAAGAGGGGGATGCTAGGAAAAGCCTTAAAGCAGATGTGCCCAACGTGGCCCAACGCGGTGGCTGTGCCATCATGGTGGCATCTCGGCCCCGTGCCCATCACTGAGCACTGAACCCAGGGCACGGGGTGCAGAGCTGACTCAAGTTCTGGAGAATAGTTGTGTGCATTTTGAGACATTGCCTGGACACAGCTCTGGGAATGGTGAAAACCATGCAGCCTTGCTTTCCGTTGTGATAAAGGAATTTGAGAATAGGTGACATTATCGCTGAAAAAAACATCAATTTTTTGGTATATTTTCAATTCCGTTTTCAGAAGAAACACATCACCTGAAACTTTTCAAGTGGAATGGGGAGAGATGCAATCAGACATTCAACTCGAAGAAAAATGTGACTGTGTCTCCCTCCCAGACTTCTGCGAGCCCTGTCTTACCAGAGAAAACATCCCTCGCTCCACAACCACACCTCACCACGTCATCCCCTTCTGGCAGTACGCACGTTTGTGAGCAGCTGTTTGCAAGGATGAAGCCCAGAAGAGAAAATTTCACCAAAAATCTCCGAGGAGCACCTTGAGAGCTCCCTGAGAGCTGCAACCACTTCCATGCAACCAGATCGATGCATTGGTTCCACAAAACCAAGGTCAAATATCCCACTAATTTTACATTTCCATTGCTTTTTTTTATGTTTTAATAACAATATATATAAAATAAAATTTGTTAGTGATATACATTAACTATATGATATATTTTATACGTGGCCCAAGACAATTCCTCTTCGCTCCCTGTGCCCAGCCCAGCCAACAGGTTGGACGTCCATGCCCTAAAGCCTTCTTCCACCAGGGTATAACTACATATTTTTTTCGCTCTGACTCTTGCAAACTTTTTTTTTTCCTGCAAATAGCTTCCAGAAAAATTCAAGACACCTGATGGCTGCAGTCTGGCAGCCCCACAGCCCTTCCAAAACCCTGCAACCACAGCAAGGAACCACCATGAAAAAGGAGCACACCTGGAAGCAGCAATTCCACGCACGCACCCCCGTGAGCAGAGCCCATTTTTTGTGTATTTCCAGCACCTAAATCAGAAACCGAGCCCCCAAATTAGACCCACAGAAGGCAGCAGACGGACCAGCAGATGCCTCCCCCGATGACTCTCGCTGGTTATTTGCAGCTCATGACCTTTGAGTCAGACATTTAATAGCCCTCCCTGGAATTTTCTCCCCACAAAGATGTGCGGTTGTGTTTTAAAAGTTATGACTCCAGGACCCGAAATCTCACGGTGCACCGGGGACGGTTTGCGTTACACCGGAGCAAAACACTCTGCACCTGGAGCTGCCACTTTTCCTCATGCTGGCAGTGAGCTGGGAGGTGCTGGACGGACCCAGAAACCCTATATCCATTTCATGGAGCTATTCTCCCCATCTAGAACACAAACGGGGGAAGAAAATCCCATTCATCCAGGCACGGCCACGCTGTACCTGCAGCATCCTTATGGAGCAGAGGGCACAAAGAGCCAAAGGAGGAGAATTTGGGAACCTCCAGCACTCAGCAACGCTTTGCTGTGTGCTCTTGCGTGGCCAGGGTGCAGCTGCCCCTGCAGCAGAGATGTGGGAGCCCACACGGTGCAGCTCCTGCAGAGCCGTGCAGGTGTGTTTTGCTGCCTCTTCCCAGGCAGCTTTTCAAAGCAACCCCAAATCCCCACGTTGGGATTGGCCTCCGAAGTGTTTTGCCTGCAGGGCGAGAGGATTCCAGGTAACCCCGCATCACAAAACTACCCCCAAAGCCCCAAATTGTAATCCCAGCCCCAAAGTTTGCTGTAGGCGATGCTTAAACCGAGCAGCTTCCTTCGTCCTGCTCCCGCAGCATCCTGCGAGCGTGCCAGCACCCCGCGTGCTGCCCCTGTCCCAGGGGGAGATTTTAAAACCTTTAAAGCCTTCAAAGCACTGAATGCATCCAGACAGAGGCAGATGGGGTTCGAAACCTGCAAACCCAGTGGTGTTGCAAGCCAAAATTTGAGAATGTTCGGTTGCAGGGATGGAGGGCACAGCATTGAACCGTGCCATGGGCTGGAAGCGCAGCAGCTACGGCTCCATGAGTGCAAATGAGATAAAATCAAACAGTGCTTTTTCTTTTTCTTTTAATGATTTCTCTGCAGAAGGACCACGTCCTTGCATGACTCTGAGCAGCCCCCAGGCATGAGGTGGAGTGAAAGCTCATGGGGGGAGATGTGGGCTCCATCCTGGCACAGCTGGACACCTCTGGCCACTGGTCCTGCCAGCAGCCCCATCCCAAACTGCAGCACCACTGGGGGAAGATGCAAGGTATCCCCAGGAAGCCTCACCCCAGCCACCACCTCCTCTGAAACCCAGGGAAAGCCAGGACCAAATGGCTTTGCTGAAGGGAAGCTGAAGCTGCCGACAGCACTGTGAGCTCCCCAGAGCCACGTGGGCAGCTGCTGCTGCTGCTGGAAAGTGCCAAGAACCAGGAGAAGCCCTCAGCCAAGCGCAGCACGGAAGGGAACCATCCCCACGGTGCAGTCTCGGAGCTCCCTGTCCGATTCCTCCCCCCCAGCCCCTCACCTGGCACCGCAACCCAGATGGGCTCTGCTGCACACCCCGCAGCATCACGCACCTCCTCACCTTGCACCCAGCAGCTGGAGAAGGGGAAGGGCTCGCAGTGTGCTCCCCAAGCCTTAAATCCTGCCCTGCTCCGCAGGAGGAGACGAAACCAGGTGATGTGCAGCAGCTCCGGGCATACAAGTCCTCATGCTGTGCCCGAACCCCGGCACGGCGGCATCCTCCAGCAGCACCATCTTCTCCTGCAGAGTGGGCTCCAGCAGCCCCTGCACCCCCTCCCTCCCTCCAGCAGAGCTTTGCTGGGGCTCTGGCAGCTCCGAGCAGGTGGGTGCGGAGCGCAGAGCAGCGCAGGACGCCTCGCCTTCCCGCGCCGGCTCCAGTTACATCAGCACGAGAGGATGTTGCCTCCGTGCCAAGGGAAGCAGAGGAGAGATCAAACGATTACATAAACCTCTCCTCAATTACCAGCCCTTTGCATAAGCGGAGGAGAGCGTTCCCAACCGGTTTGGATGCCGGGTTCGGCAAATGCCCACGGCATCTCTGCATTCCCCCTGTCACCATCCCATGCCACCATCCCATGCCACCATCCCGTGTCACCATCCCCTGCATGCACAAAGCATCTGTGCACAGCACTGCACCCAACGCTCGATCCACTTTGCTTAAATCTCTCCAGGTTGCAGCTTTGTGCTGGGCTGCTGCTGTGCTGTCACAAAGCCCAGCCCTTTTTTTTTTTTTTCCAATTTTAATTGCTGCGTGCAACACAGCAAGAGTCCAGCTTGACTCATAACCCCCCGGGGAGGAGCTCGGGGCTGGCAAGCGGTGCTTTGCTTGATGTGGGATTGCTGAGACAAAAGCCTCTGCTCCCACAACACCCAATGACTCCTCGAGGGGTTCTGCCCTTTAATCGGGGCCTTTCTGAAGGCTGCAAAGAAGGAAATCCCTTTGGCAAACGCTGGCTGAGGTCCAAGGTTGGGGCTGGGAGGCAGATCTGGGCACAAAAGAAGGTAAAAATAACTCAGGCCCCATGCAGAGAGCAGGGAGATGGAAGGAAGAGCTCCAGCATGGTGCACTGGCAGCTGGATGCACAGGGAACAGGGCTTCAGCATCCCCTCCAGCCAGCACTGGAGCTGAGATGTGGGTTTTAGGGCAGGAGCTATTTATGTCAGAGGAAGGAAGCTGTGACACTTTCAGTTTCCTGCACTTCTGACCTGCCCCTCATACCTGGGTCCTCACCAAGAGGCTGAGAAATGCTTCCCCTGGCTCTGGTGCTGCTGGGCAAGGGGCGGCCGTCAAACTCTCAGCACAGAAGGGGCTGAAGGGTGCCTGGGTGGCACTGGTGGCAGCCACCCTGTGAGGTGAGCTGCTGTGCTGCTGTTGGGAATGCAATGAGGGCTGGAAAAGCTGCATGAGGCAGCAGGGTCATGTCCAAGCAGGCAGGCCCAGGGTGGCTGTAGGGATGTGGGTGCCCCCAGCAGCCACAGCAGAGCACG
Organism: Penelope pileata; assembly: GCA_013396635.1. Lineage (NCBI taxonomy): Eukaryota > Metazoa > Chordata > Aves > Galliformes > Cracidae > Penelope > Penelope pileata. The sequence goes on from WBMW01005277.1 coordinate 184,963, forward strand.
GAAGGTGCAGCATGGCACACTCAGGGCTCACACATAGGTGCTGCCCAGAAAGCTGGGCTAACCCTGCTGCTGAGCTGCTCCAAGAGGAAAAATAGCAAACAGAGCCCCAGCAAAGCCAACACAGCAGCGTTAACCTTGCACCGAGGAAGCGGTGCACACATCAGGGATGCATGGATCAGCTCCTCGGTGGATTTGAGACTTTGCCACCAGCCAGGGTCAGAGCTGGTGCCAAAACCACATCCCCACCCGGGACCCCAAACCTGGCTTTGCAACCAAGCACCTCGCTGGGTGCACAGCTGCCCCCAGCCCCAAGGATGCTCGAGGCTGCAGCACCTGCAGGGAGGATCTTCCCACCCCCTTGGGCATGGTTGCGTGTCCCCACGGTCACAGTGCCCCACAAAAGCCACCCCACAGCAGGAGGAGCTGCTGGGAACGCCAGCATCTCTCCCAGTAGCTGCAGAGCCAGGCGCAGCCACCACACCCCTGCGGTTCTCACGGGCAAGCAGGAACCTTGGCAAAGCCCTGGCGCTGGCAGCCGGCCCCACCAGGCTCATTAAATGCAATTAAGCTGGAGTGGGTATTCCCCCCCTTTCCTCTCCTCCTCCTCCTCCTTTTGGGGATATTGCTTTCAGACAAAATAAACAGGGAGGCTTTGCGTGGGCTCGGGCAGGTGGCTGGCACCCGGGCCCACGCAGCAGCAGGTGGAAAGGGGAAGGAATCTGCAATGGGGAACAGGCAATGAGATGGATCAGAACGGAGTTCTGAGCTGAACCCAGGACACAGGGAGGGCACAGAGCAGGGCTGTTATGGAAATAATGGTGTGCATTTTGGGTGCATTGGCTGAACACAGTCCTGGGAACAGCGAGAAACAGGCAGCCTTGCTTTCTGTTGTGAGAAAGGAATTTCAGAACAGGTTTCAAGATTGCCAGAAACATCAATTTTTTCGTATACTTTCAGCTCCATTTTCAGTTGACATAAATACATTACCTGAGAAATTTTCAAATGGAATGGAGAGAGATGCAATCAGACATTCAACTCAAAGAAAAATGTGGCCATGTCTCCCTCCCAGACTTCTATGGGCCCTGTCTCACCAGAGAAAACATCCCTTGCTCCACAGTCACTTCTCATTCACGCCATCACTGTTTGGCAATACAAACATTTGTGATCAGCCACTTTCAGGGATGAAGCCCAGAAGAGTAAAATTTCACCAAAAATCTCTGAGGAGCACCTTGAGAACCCTCGGAGAGCTGCAACCACTTCCATGGAACCAAACCACTGCTCCATGGCACTGCCACCCATCTCCCATCACTGGGAAAAGCTGAGGTTCCTGGCAGCTTGCACAGCCCTTGGGCTTCATCGAGGTTCAGTGGGGTAAGGGGTGCCCCAAGGAGGGCACACGATGGGTACCACGCACTGGGAACACGGCTCAAGGAGGACAAAACAGACACAATTTGCCATGAGATGAGCAAAGCTGAGAGCTCAAAGGATCCTTAAAGCTTTCTGCTCCTCTGCACATGAACCAGAGGATTCCCAGCACTCCCACAAACACTCAAGATCGGAATTCGGACTCTCCAGGGGTAAGCACATGGGCTCCAGTATGAGCGAGGCTTTTCCCAGTTTGGGGCTTCTTTTTCCCAGTTTGGGGTTTACCGGTGTTAGGAGGTCTGAGCCGGAACAAATAGAGATCATTTCCTATCTTAATTCATTCTGCTTTCGCTTCCTGGCACGTGGGAGCCCGGCGTCCTCCAATGCAGCACAGAGCTATGACTTTACACAGCCACAACAACCGGAGCAGTGCAAAAACACAGAGGGGTTCTGCAGCATCTCCGTAATCAGAGCCACGTGCATAAGACAAAGAACTAAAAACACCCCCCCAAAACCCAGAACCCTTTTTCAATGCCAGATTTCTTCATCACATGACCTTCCCCACTCCCTTTGGGCATCTCGATGTACTCAGAGGTACCCACATGTGGCCATGGGTTTTCCCCTGTCCCTGCAGTCTTGCCCTGACACCTCCACGCACCCATCCATGGCACAGCACAGGGAATTGACATTAGATCCCACTTGGCCTTCCCCCGACACCTTACACCAAGAGTCAGCAATGTCCCAACAGCCTCACCCAACCGCTGGGAACAAAGGGCACGGAGGCAGCAGCACCTCCTGCAGCACTGCTGAGCATCACGAGGACAGCAGCAGCCACAGCTGCGTTCACTGAGAGCCCCACTGCTGCAGCATTGCCTGTGCTGGAGCCTGGGGACACCTCCCATCATGGGGTGAACGTGCTCAAAGCCACCGGGTGACAGCAGGGACATGGGATGAGGCGCCTTGCAGCTGTCCCTTATGCAAGGAGGGATCTTCTGGGGCTTTTTGGAGGGGTGGGACCAGCCCACAGCAGGGGTTGGGGCTGGATGGGCTTTAAGGACCCTTCCAGCCCAAGCCATGCTGTAATTCTATGGTTCTGTGACTTTTAGGACCCTTCCAACCCCAGCCATCCTATGGTTCTATGACCTTTCAGGACCCTCCCAACCCCAGCCATCCTATGATTCTATGATCTCCAATCCAAGTCATTCCACGGTTCTACGACCTCTCAGGACCCTTCCAACCCCAGCCATCCTATGATTCTATGATCTCCAACCCAGGTCATTCCATGGTTCTACGACCTTTCAGGACCTTTCCAACTCAAGCCATCCTATGGTTCTATGACCTTTCAGGACCCTCCCAACCCAAGCCATTCCAGGATTCTATGACAACACAGCAGCCCCTCAACCAGGGTGGAACGGGATGGCCATTCAGAGCCTCTTGCACAACAGCCAGCCAGCCAAATCCTCTTCCCTCCCCCTCTCCGCATCCCTTTGAGGCAAAAAGGAAGAAGGCTGGAAACATCCTTCCTCTCCTCCGCACAATGCGATGGAAATAGCACGGGAGGAGCGGTGGAGGCGGCTCCACACTGCCCTGGTGCCGGGCCAGCAGCGGGGACCACGCACGGCCAGCAGCTTCCTGCCATTGTCCCGGCCCCGCGCAGCTGCACCCGGCCCGGACAGCAAAAACAGAGCCAAGCTCAGCTCCAATGGGATTTGGGAGCAGAAGGAAGGAGAGATGCACAGCCCAAGCTGCCTCTTTGCCCCCAGGCACAAACCCCGTTTGTGCTCATGGATTGTGCTGCTCCTTCCTTGCACAGCAGCCAGGTTTGGGGTGAACCCCACTCTTGAGGCTGCTGAGATTTTCCATCGGAGGGGAAAAAAAGAAAAAAGAAAAAAAAACAGAAGAGAGCAGAAGTTCGTTTCCTTGCACTCAGCCTGAAAGGTGAAACAAAGCCACCAGGGAGCAGGTTCAGAGCTAAATCCTCACTTTCTGCCCCAAATCACATCCCTCCCCAGCACAAACATCAGCAGCCAAAAACACCCTGCGAGCACCCAGGGCAACGCAAACCCACAGCCTGGGTGAGGCTGCCAGAAGGACCCGCAGCCTCGAAAGGGAGAGGAACAGGAGCAGGAAGAGGAGGGACAACACCACGCATCCCTCCACTGAGCCCAGGGCAGCAGGGGAAGGACCGTGCACACAGCAATGGGCTCTGCAACCCCTCTGCCCAGCCCGAGCTCTCCATACCTGCTGGAAATTGGGACCAGGAGCTCTCACAGCAGCCACTGCTCGCTGAGCCGCTGGCATTGAGCCTGCAGCACTGCTAGCCCAGCTGCTCCGCTCCCCCAAGGCTCCCAAGTGCATTTTTGTCCCGCTTGCCATGTTATAAATAGAAAGCAGCAGTGTTATTGTCCTGCAGGCAAATATAGAACGTTTACATCCTCGCTGCTAAAAATCCACGCAGCGGAGACTGTGCTCATACGGAGGAGAGCTCTATTTAGGGAGCAAAACTTGGGAAATCGGAGCATCCCTAAGAGAATTTGATGCACTACAGCATTGAACTCTGGTGGTAAAGTTGCCTTCCCCCTCCTCTCTTCACTCCCCTTGGGTTTTTTTTTGAGGCTTTTACGCATCTGCTCGTGCTGGCCTCCGAGGAGGGTGCACAGGCTCGCACGGCACTCTGCAGAAGAACACGCTGCCCCAGTGCTGCCCTCGCAGATGGGAAAGCAAACATGACCCAATCTGGGAGTGGACTCGTCACCGTCCTCCCTTAACGCTTTCCAGCTCTGGATGAAGCGTTGCTGCAGGGACACCGGCAGCACCGTGCCTATGGCACAGCAGAAGGGGAGCAGGAGGCTGTAGGATGCTGCGTCCCTGCTCCAGTTTCCAAAGGGTGAAAGGGATTTGCATGCTCCTTACGGAGCCCCGAAGGGAAAAGGGAAAAGGCATCAGTGACCCCAGCATGGAGCTTCCCCATCCATGACCCCTGCTGACTCAGGAGGGAGGGTGCCTCAGCCTGAGCCTCATTCTTGGAAAGGGGAAGGTTTCGACGCAAGCTCGGCTTTTCCATGAGTGTTTGTGCTAATGCACTGCGCCGCTCCCACCCAGCTGGGACCAGGCTCTAGATCCAACTTCATTTTTTCAGAAAAATCACACGGGAGATGAGGAATGCGTCAGGTCACATCCAGCTCCAGGAGGAAACCCTGCCTTCTGCAAAGGCGCTCCTTGGACAGGGGACGTCCGTCCTTCCTGCAGCTCCCCAGAGAGCTGCGTGACGTGGAGATGCAGCATCGGGACCCATCGCTGCAGCAGGATGGAGAACTGGGAAGGCTGGGTGCTGTGCTCCAGGGGAGGTGACTCTGGCAACCAGCCCACAGCAGCACAAGTGGGGATGGCAGTGGTTTTGCAACACACCCCATGGTGTTGCCCCTCGCTGCATGCCACCTGTTGGCCCCGAGGATCTGCCAGCTCCAACACAGAGCAGCATTTGAAGACCTGGCTTCTGCGTTTGTGTGATGCCATGTGCAGGCTCGCTGGATTCAGCAACGAGGAACAGCAGCCAAAGCCAGGAGCCAGCATCACTTGGGCTATTGCACTGCAGCCACCGACCCATAAGGACCCTGCTCCCAACAAGGCAGGGTCCAGCTTCAGCTTCAAGCCCATCTCCCTGGGGGCAGAAGCACCCTGACAGGAGGAGGCTGAAGGTGTCAGGGTCGAGACGTCACCACCATCCCCAGCAAGTGCTGCTGCAGCACTGAGGCTGTAAATATCCTCACGCAGACACAGCGAGCAGACCAAGCATAACTCACTTCACCCCCCTCCCCTTCGCCCCAAAAGAAAACACACACCCAGAAACAGAAGGAAACCAGGCAGGAAAAACCCGGCGGTCATTCGACAACTATTCCAAGCCTCCTCGCTCCCAGGAGGGAGCTGGGCTGTGCTCCACCACGTCCCCATGGCCACACCGGAGCTGCTCCGTGCCCCCCTTGTTCCAATGCCAGCTGCCAGGGTCTGGTGCACCACGGCTGCTTTCTCCTCGTTTCATTCCGTGCACATCTCAGCTGGCATTTCAGAGCCAGCCCAGCGCCAGATTTCTCTCCGCTGAGCCAAGGCGCTTAGAAATGCATGACGACTTCAGCAGATTAATTGGAAACACAGCCTGGGTGTTGCAATCCCAGGAATGACTCCAATTTCAGGAACAAATGTTTTCATCTCAAAGTGGGAGCAGTCACCCAAGTGGAAGGATGCATTTTTGTTGCTGCAGCTCACTCCTCCCCTGGCGCGGGCGGTGGGATGGAGCCGCACCGCATCCCGACGGGGCGGCCGCTCGCGTCACCGGGAGCTGCTGCAGGGATTCCTGGTGCTCCAGAGAGGGACAGCTGAGGTCTGCCCACATCTTTTCTCCTTTTGCAGCAGCATGTTGTCCCTGCCGTGGTCCACAGCAACAGGTGGGAGAACGGGAGGTGGTGGGGTCCCTGCTGCAGGTCCCCAAGGGTGGCTGCAGGGCGAGCAGAACCCTGCTGTAGTTCCGTGGGTTCCATGCACACCCTAAGGGCAATGTTTTCAGTTCTTGCGCAGGTCCCAGAAGGCCACTTGCCCTGCCCAGAGCCCAGCAGGACCTGCTCCACCACCTCATCCAGGCTGGAGATGACGTCCCTTCACTCTTCTAACTTCCATCCTTGCACATGGAGGCTCTCACCCTGAAGGACTGCCTGGCCAAAGGGTCCCCAAACAGCCTCTGCTTAAGGACATGGGCTCCAAGAGCTCAGAGATTCACTTTGTGGTCCCCCCATCCCTGGAGGGGTGACAGCTCCACATCCAATGGGTGGTGACAGCCCAGGCCAAAACGCTGCAGCAGTGCTGGAGGAGATGCTGCCAGCACAGCTCCCCACAGCCAAGCCCAGCAGCAGGTCAAGGCAGAAGGGCCCCATTCCCACCAGGAATAGGGCTGAGCTTGCCAGAGGCTGAAAATAAATCCCCACAGGACCATTCCCTCCATCTAGTGGCAAGCCATTCCCGCGCTCCCATATCATTTCTCCCTCTCTGCAGCAATAACTCTCCCCTCTTCCAGGAGTTTCAACATCCCTTTACTCAACACCGTTCCCTGCCAACCTCCCATGCTCTCTTAGGTGGTCCCTCCGTATTCATCACAACAACTCGTGAACTCTCACTCTCCCCTGGCTGCCAAAAGCCAAAAGTTCTGCCACGGATTAGCAGCTGTGCAGCAGCTTCCCTGCTCCTGAAGGTGATAAGGGAAGAAGAAAAGCTGGTCCTGCCAGAGCCTGGCAGGGACGCCAGCGCTGATAGCCTGCTGCCAGGGCTCCTGCAACCCAAGAAAAACTGTGTGGGCTGTGGAAAGGCCATGTGGCTGCTGCTGGAGAAGAAACAAAGCTGAGAGCCCAGGGATGGGTGCAGGGAGCAGCCTGCTTGCTGGGCTCCCACGGGCTGTGTGCACGGTGAGCAGGCATCCAGGTGGGAAGGAGGGGCTGGAGGTGCTGCAGCTGCTTTGCTGAGCCTGTGTCTGCTGCAGACAGACATGGAGCAGTGCCTGAGTGAATTCCTGATTTGGCAGAGGTGCAGCAGGACTGTCCCACGCTGAGCTGCGGGGATCTGGAGCGAACTGCGAGCAAACCCAGCCTGCCTCGCGCAGCCGGGACGGGGGCCGTGATTTCAGCTGGATAAAAGCACGCTCCCCTTCCCAGCTAACTTACTCCTGCAGCTCCCATTTCTGCTGGCTTTGCCTCCTCCCCCAGCTGCTTGGCCTCCTTCAGCAAAGCTTTGCCAGAGCTGGAGCCAGACCTGGAGCACTGCACACACCACGGATTCTCAGCATCCCGCCAGGCAGTGAAACGCTGCAGCCCAGACATCCAGAGCTGATCAAACCCTTCCTACAGACCCCTGCCCCAGTCCAGGCCTAAACCCCCTTATCCCAGCCCCACATCCAATCCCTTCTCAACCTTTGCCTTGCAGAGCAATCTTTTTCTGTATGAAAACCACAGTTCTTGGCCAGAGCTCTGGGTTTTGATTTTTATTCACAGCCACCAAGTCCCGAACCACCCCCAGGATGCCCTCACCTCTGCACTGCACCACTCTCACACCAGTCCCCAAACCTTCCAGCTAAGACTCTTCCATTGAGACTCCTCAAGACATGCCAAATGCCATCCTAATCCACAAACCTACTGGAAACTTTTCATACATGACCAAACCTTTGCATCAAATCCATGCAAGTCGTTGCTTTTCTGCGATTTATTTAGATGTTCTGGCAAAATGCAACCACCAGATGTTGTAATGAGATGCCACTTATGGAGCTTAGCTCATTTCAGAGCCTCCTGTGAAATCTTAATTTGGGACAGCCCTCTCTCTCCAACCAGGGGATCTGCACGCTAGAAGTACACAGGAAAAGCAACCAGCAGCATGCAGATGGTCTCCCCTCTTATCATAGAGCCATTAAAGTTGGAAGAGACCTCTAAGATCATCCAGCCCAACCATCAACCCATCACCACATCCACTAAGAGAACCATGAAGGTTGGAGAAGACCTCTAAGATCATCCAGTTCAACCATCAACCCACCACCACCACGTCCACTAAACCTCTTCTCACCTGGGCTTTCAGCATCAGCCTGGTGAGCTCCGGCCAAGTCCCATCCCCCATGGTCAGCAATGCCCAACATGGGAAAGCGGTTGGGTTTTGCATGGATGCCCTCTGGCCAGCAGCAGTGCTAGAAGGCCCCCTGCCCTGAGCCAGGTGATAAGGCAGCAGAAGGGAGAACATGCAGATCCAGCACACGCCCAAGCTCACACCAGCTCCAGTCCACAAATCCTTCGGCAAGTTTCTCTGTCCCACCTCCAGATGCGCCAGCACCCCGTCCTACACCCCGCGCCCCTCCCAGGCTTCTCCGTCACACCCTCCACCTTCTTTGCTCGCTTGGCAAATCGTCCCCGCCACGTCTGGGTGGTGTGAAATGTCCTCTGCGTGCCAGCCGGGCGCTATCACTTGTTCCCATCGCTGTCACAGGCCATCACGCAGTCTGGGCTCCTGCAGAAAGGAGAAAACCTCCACCCAACAGCGTAGTTACTCATGAAGAAGCCAGACCCAACAGGACACCCAGCCCCAGCAGCGAGGTCCCACCAAGGAGGGAAAATTCCTTCCAGTTCCTTAAGCTTGACAGATCTTTCAAGGGTTCTTCATTGTCACCGTTACGAACCCATGACTCAAAACACAAACAAAAAGGCAGCCAATAAAGCAGGCAGGAACTGCAGATGAGCCTGGGAGCTCTTTGCACAGGGAAGGAGTTCTCCAGACAGTTCTCCAGGGGCTCCTTTTTGCTGTGATTTGATGTGAGATCAGCTCAGGGCCAACACACAAACTGCAAACCATCCTGTGCCCCCAGCACATCACTGCTTTGCTCCATTTCTTTGGATCCCTCGAGTCTCCTTTGCTGACAACACCACCCCAAACTCCACCACCACCTCTTCCTCCAAGGCAGATCCTGCATTGTGCAGTTGTGAATCTTCCAACAAGTCATGGTCCTTTCTGAACTGGAGCTGCTCGAGATCTGTGAGCCCCAGAGGTGATGGCATCTCCTTCCTCCTGCCCAATGCCTCATCTGTGGCACTCAGAAGCAGTCTCAGAGCCCTCCACCCTGGGCAGTTATCTTTGAGGACCCACAGCACCACGGCATTGCCACCAGCATCGTCTCTCCCAACATCAGCTCCTGCTGATGTCATCAATCTGTGACTTATAAACCTTTGCTAGAAAAAGCAACAAGAATTATGCACAACCTTGCACATGCAAGGAGACAGAAAGCAAAGCATGCCCAAAGAGGCAAGCTGCAGGCACGTTTACTCTGCTCAGTTGCACCCAGACCAGGAGCACTCCACAAAGCGCTCCAAGCTTCATTTGGGCTCCCAAGGAAGTTTAGCATCCAGCTGCAGCACTTTCAAAGCCAACAAGCAGCACAGAGCTGGCATCTGCTGCCCTGTGAGGCTCCTACCTGTCTGTGCAGGGCTCCTCAGGTTGCTGCTCGCTCCCGAGCTGAGGTTGCATTGCAGCAAAGCCTCTTGGTGACAGATGAGACGCAGCACCACCACCCCCTGCTTGGTTACAACCCACTAGCAGTATTTATTTTAAACCAGAGCAACCACGTGGTGCAACTGAAGTGGCAAAGCCAGGCTGGGGATCCAGGGCTCTCTTTCTGGAGTGCCTTTACCTACAGAGCTGCAGCATCTCTACATCTGCAGACAGGTACCTGAGACCTTCAGGGTGTCCCAAGCTGCACAAAGCTGAGTGACATCCTGCAGCTCTTGTCCCACTGTTCCCTGCTCCTAAACCAGCACAACACGCAGCACCCCACGGTTTTTCATGACCTCAGTGGTCACTTTGGGACTTCATTTCCACTGAGGACTCTGAAATAATGCAGAAACAGCCTCTGGGATGCACTGGGACAGAGCACACGCAGGGCTGAGCGTCACCAGAATCCTTCAGTCCTTTACTGAGCTGGGATATACACGGCAGCACCCGCACTACTTCCCAGTCAGTCCTGAAAAATAAAATCCTGGAGCCTGACAGCAGGGCAAGATCCAAACCCAGCAGCTGCAGCCGTGACGCATCTGCTGGAGTCGACATTTTGGTACAGACGTCAGAGCTGGCGGCAGCTGCACTCCCATCACAGGCATCCTAACGTCACACAGCACGGCTGCAGGCTCGGGTGTCAATGCCATCACACAGACACCTAAAAGTCAAGGGTTTCAGCTCAAACCACGTGCAACGAGCTCCAAGCTCTGCTGGTGCTGCAGATTCGCTCTCCTCCAAACCCAACAACGGTTCAGCCCCCTAAGCCTACCCACACAGACAGTCCCCAAAATGTGTTGAAATCCCCCACAGAGCATTCCCCGTGCCAGCAACGGTTTCACTGGTGCCCATTTCACAACTTCCCTGAGAACCGAGGAGTTTAACAAAGCCCTTCTTTCAATTTAAAGGAACTTTGAGACCCTGAGCCGTGTGCTGATGCTACCCAAAAGCTGCTGGAAAACTGAACCTGAAAACAGCAGCAACTTCCAGCCACGCAAAGCCTGCTTTGTGTCCAGACACCTCCCTGCTGGAGGGCCTCAGTTCAAAGCCCCAAATCGTCAAAACAAAGCAGGAGGAGCCAAGGGAACCCCTCCAAGCAGTAATATCAGTCCAGGATGTGCTCCAGCCCTGGGGTGTAACCGTGCTTCGGGGTCTACAGTGCCCCAAGCATCTTTGAAAGCTGCAGCCAACTCGACCCAGAGAGCACTGAGCTCAGCCAGGTTTCTTTCCCTGAGCATCTCCAGATTTCGGGGCACAGCACAGCCCTGTGTGTGATTTTTTGGCACAGAAGTGGGCTCAGTACCAATCCAGCAAGCACTGAAGCTGCATCACACAGCTGCAAAGGGTGCTTGCAGGTGCTCCATGCCCATACAGGTGTACAACTTGGATGTTTGCCTTCCTGGGTGCTTATCTTCGGGCTGTGTCTGCACACAAGCTTATCTCGCAGGGGAGGGGTGTGTTTCTCCTGCACACACTGCTATCTCAAGGGATGCGGGCTTCCTCCGAGGCAAATGCCGCGTGCAGGCAGCAGTGCTGGGGCTCCTCTCCCTCCCATTCTCTCCTTTTACCAACGGGTGGGAAAGAAAAACGCAGCAGCTCCAACAAGGAAGGGAAGGGACGTGGGGAGGATGGAGCAGGGAGGAAGGATGGCAGGGTCCTCCTGGAACACTGATCCCACCTAGATATGTTCAGGGTCTCCCCACAGCTTTTGGCAGCTCCAAGAGCCCCCATTTCTCTGTAAGAGCCTCCTCTCCCCCCACCTCCCCACAGCTCACACAGAGCACAATTAACTCAGCCGTTCCTAATGCTCATTTCATGCGCTGACCCTTCTGAAGATGGGGACTCCACACTGCCCGGAGCATCCTCACCACTTGACCCATCCTGTTATAGATGGGAGCTCTGCCCGCTGCCACCCTGGATCATCACTTAAGAAGGGACTAATTACCTTAATTAGCTCTCCCCACCGCAGCATTATTTGAAGGCTTCCATCCCACTGCAAGCAGCACTGCTTGGCTTTGCAGCACCCAGCTTCAGGCTGCACCCCACGAGCCCCCATCACCCTGGTGCTTCTCCATCGCTCCATCCCTCTCTGAAACACCAAGTTCTGCTCTGAGCCTCCCACTAGCCATGCCCTGGTGCTTCTCCATCACTCCATCCTTCTCTAAACCACTGTGAAGCTCCGCTCTGAGCATCCCCTGGGCCTTTAGCTTTCTTCACAACACCGGGATATTGAGCCACACTCAGCCTGGGCAAACACCCACCCGAGCAGCTCCACCCCCTGCATCCACGTGGGACCCTCAGTGCTGAACCTGCTGCAGGGTGCAGTCTTCTCCCTGGCACAGCTCCCAGGCAGGGCTTCGTGCAGCCGCTGCCTCACATCTGCCTGAGAGCCCTCGGCCTCTCCCGCTGCCAGTTCAGCTGTCATGGGCTGTGGGAAACCTCAGCTTTGGAAACGCTGCATTTACACTGATGCAACCCAGCAGACATTCGTTTTCCGGAGTTGCTGTTAAGGGGGAGAGGAGGAACATCCAGCCTGGGCTGTGGGCTGACCCCTGCTGCAGGCGGCCGTGGCCAAGCGCAGCCTCCCGGGCTGTAACCCTACCTCTTTCCTCTCCCCCCTCGGTCCCATCCTGCTGCTCCCTGTGATTCCTCCAGCAGCTCCGCGCGCCGCACGCCTTCCTCCACCATCTGGGCTCCATTTAGGGGAGCTGATGTTTTTCGCAGGGCTGTAATCTAAACTTTGGTATTGAGTTTACATCTCGCATACCAGCGTCTCACCACCGCGCCTGGCCACGCCGGGGGGGTGTCTGGGCTGCCAGGCTCCGTCCTGCTCTGGGAGGATGTGGCATCTCAGCACCCCCACGTACCTGCAAACCATCAGATGGTCCAAAAAATGCAGATCCCAACGCACAAACCCCTGTGGATTCAGCGAGGTGCTGAGGCTGATGGTGGGCATGGGGGCAGCTCCTCCTGGGAGCACAGAGAGGGTGCAGATGGGAGCTCTAAATCAGCGTTATCCAACCTCCATCACCAGCAGCAGGAAATTCTCCTAATTGTTTGCCTTAAACCCTACCCTTATCTCCATCCCAATGCTGCAGAGCCTTTCAGAAGAATCAGACCCCACGAACAGCATTTCCCAGAGCTGGGACAGAGGTTGTCCTTTAGGGGCAGGGGACAGACACCAAGAGGCATCAGGCCCTGCAGCATCATAGAATGGCTTGGGTTGGAAGGGGCCTCGAAGACCTCAAGTTCCAGCCTTGCTGCTGCTCTGCTTGACCCAGACCACAGGGAGCTGGAGATGGGAGCACAGGGAGCAGAAGTCAGGGGTTCCAGCAAAGCAGTGAGCTTGGAGGCACCTGCGCTTGCAGCTGCCTGTGCTGCAGAGGTGGGACAGGAAGATCTGCACTCCCAGGACACCCCTGGACTGGGCCACGAGCTGACTGCTCTCCATCCTCCTTCCTGCTCCAGTGTGTATTAAACAGCCTTCAAAATGCACAAAGTCTGAGCTGCTCAGAGTTCTCCCTTTCCCAGTTCACATTCATCTCATAGCCACCTTCTCCCTACAAACCCAAAGCAGCATCAGGCAGCCAGGCTGCGGCAGAAGGACAGACCAGCACCCCACAGCCCACCTGCAGCAAACTGGGGCAGCACACAAACCCCAGCAAGCAGCAAGAAGGAGCTTCAAAGCCGTTAAGGTGCTGCATTTGCAGACGAGCTGGCACGACAGCTCTGCTACCAGACACCAGCCTGGCTCTCCAACCCCCACGGTTATTTATGAACTGTGAGGGCTCGCAGGCTGCCAGCAGCTCTGCCAGTGGGCACAGGGCAGCATCGGCGAGCACTGGGAGCTGGGTGCACGCTGCAGCCCCGACCTGAGCCCTGCAGCAGCCTCCAGCCCCATCCCCTCGCCCCCAGCCTGAGGGTCGGCTCCAGTCTTCAGCCAAGCAACCAGGATGGCTCGATCCCAGCAATCCACATAGCCAAGTCAGAAATAAAAAATAATGTTTTCATACTTGGATTTTTCAGGCAGGATTTAGTCATATGCGGACGCTAAGGCTTGGCAGGAGCGCGCTGCCTCCACTCACCTACTGCAGCAAGCTGCGTGCGACAGCAGAGCCTTGAGGAGGGAAGAAGAGGGACTGCTTGTGATTTATTCCAGGTGAATTCTGATTTAATCCAGGAGCATCCAGGTGATGAGGAAGGGGTCCCATCCAGCACACAGCCCGGCACGGACTCACACAATGCAAACATCCAAGAGCTCCGCAATGACAAAACTCAGCGGGGACTTTTGCCCCAATCTACCTAATGGCTACAAAATTCATTATAGGCAGAAAAGCCAAACCCTCTCTGAGCACACTTACTTTAAGGAGGCAGAGTAGCTGAGAGCTAGTCTGTCATACTAGAAAAGCAGGTTCCAGCCCAGCTCTGTAAGGGTTGTACAAGCTCTGTTTGCTTTCCCTGCACTGGGGAGCAAAAGCCTCCCCCCGGGAGCCCTGGCCTCTGCTGCTCAGCTCCAGGGAGCCCAAGAATCACTGACACTACAGGAGAAGCCCATGGCCTTAAATACACTCTGTTGGAGCTCTGAGCAAAGCTTTGGGCAGCCTGCAGGTTTTCTGTAGGGAGACTGAGTGCAACAGGTATCAGTGCACTTGTGTTCTGAATGCAACTCCTTAATTCTTCCTGCCACGTCAACAGTGAGGATTGCCACTGTGTGCCACTGCTGCCACATGAAGACAAACCAGAGGGCAGCTCACGATCCCAGCAATGCAACAAGCAAATATTTCGTCCCATTGCAGAACAAAACCCTGCAGCACCCACAGGGAGGCTGCTGGCTGTGCAGCATGTTTGGCGAAGATTTTTTTTTTAAGAAAAGGGAAATTTCAAGAAGCTGCGAGGAGTTAGCACCGCTGTGGTCACGTATCTCAGCCTGCTGGCTCATCCCACCCGCTCCCCAACAGCCCCGGTGTTGTTGGTGAGCCCCGGGTGACAGTTAAGGCAGGGCAGATGGTAAACAGAGCCTAATCTGGGCTGCCAGAAGACAGGGACAGCACGAGGAGGGGAAGGGGAGAGGGCACCGTCCCCAACATCTCCGCAGAACACCAGCCCCAGCACACATCCCCACCTTAGGGCCAGAGGAAAAGTTTTCAGGCACGAGCCCAACGCTTATCTGCTGCTGCCTCCCTCCTCCCACGTTTCTGTTATTAAACCAACGCTACTTATCTACAAATCCTGCCTCTTAAACCAGCAAAGCCACGCCAGTTCCTGCAGCACTGATGCTTGGCTCCAGCAGGAGCCCCAGGCACACCAGCAGTCCCCATGCCACCCTGCGACCAATGCAGCACCCGTCTGCCCTCCAAGTCCATCTCCTACATGGGTCCCACCACCACCCTCCCCATCTGTCCTGCAAATGCATCCCCCATGTCGATCCCCATCTGTCTTCCAAATGCATCCCCTATCACTACTGGGTCCCACCACCATGCTGCTCCCCATCTGCCCCCCACGTGCATCCCCTATGTGGGTCCCACCACCACGCTCTGCAGCCACCATCCCTTTTCCCGTAGGTTAAATCACTCCAAGCATCCCACAGGCTGATTTCCTTTAGGATCCTACAGCAAAACCTTCAAGGGGAAGGGAGTTACTCTGGAGCTGTGCTTCAAAACCAAGCGTGGGATAAAGCTCAGAGGAACACAGAGGAATTCACTGAGGCACAGAGCAGCAGCACAAACCCATGAAGCGCTGACCACTGGAGGAGAAGTTCCTCAATGAGGAGCCTCTGTGCCCTGCAGGCAGGCTCCTGCAGCAGTCACACAGCTGTCCCGGCTTTCAGACAGATAAGGTTCAAATGATTCATTCACTCTAAACCTTTATTTGTTCTTGCTTACCCAGAAGGAGCCAGCAGCTGCTAATGCTAAACTGGGACAGCTCCCAAGCCCAGACAAAGGCCTGCAAGAACGGCTTTAAGGAGGAACTGATTGTTCAGAAAGCAATCCTAGAAGAGGGAGTTAGAAAGAGGGAGTGCAGCGCAGCGCAGGAGGAAGAGGAAGCCAGAAAGCACCTAAAAATAAGTTTTAAAAAAAGCAGTCAAGCACAGGACAAAGGCCTCGCCTGCACGTGACCGTCACCCACAGCGTAGGCAGGATGCGAGCTCGGTACACAACGCTCACTCCCCAGCAACCCCACGTACAGAGCATGCAGCAGAAGCCAGGGCCAGTGGTTCTCACCCCAAAAAGGCTCAGTTCTGCCACACCACGAACACCCCAAGTGCAGGATGCTGCCTCTGTCTGTGTCCTAACCCCCCCATATACACCGTGCCAGACCCACCCCTGGTGGAACCCCTCTAAATCCAGCAGAGCTGGCATCAGGTAGCTTCAAAGAGTTAAAAGAGTTTAAAGGGAGTCTGGAAAACAAGAGTGCTCCCAAAATGCACTCTAAACAACAGCCAATCCCTGCTGAAGGGCTAAGGAGGGGTCCCCTGGGCTGCCCACCCCTACAGGGCTGCAGGAAGCTCCTGTGTATGCACAGGGCTGGGAACGGAGCACGGGAGAGGAAAGCAGCAAAGCATCCAGCAGGGACCAAGCAAGGACAGAGCTTCAGCTCAGCCCCACGCAAGAACCACCCCACGCAGCCTCCAGAAGGATGCTCCCCGTACACCTCCAGCAAACCCATCCCAGGGCAGAATTCAGAGCCCTGCAGGAAAGGAAAACCCCCCCCAGGGATGGGAGAGGCACTTACAGGACGGGCTGAACATCACCAGCACCGCAGAGAGAGTCAGAGCTGTGCGCTGAGGCTGAGAACATCCAGCTAGTTCCGCTCCCGGGAAGGCACCGCTCCGCATCCCACATTCACTTCTGCTTCGCTCCCACCACACACGGATCTGGTCATCGGGGCAGCAGCAAGACACAGCAGATAAGGCTGCTTGTAGATGGGCACGATGCAAAAGGGCACTTAATGAACTCCCGTGCACTCAGTCATCCTGTCTGCCTCCTCCGGAACACGCACCGACTTACTGCATGCTCCGGTCCGTGCGGATCCCTCTGAGCCCACACGGCTGAGGCCGATGGGTTGGGCACTGCCTGAGCCCTTCCTTCAAAGCTGCCATGAAACGCAAACAAAACTTTTGCATGGCACAAGTTTGCTATTCTTTACCCTTCGGTCCTTGAACTCATGACTACTGAGTAAGGCGGCTTGCTCAGCTAACCAGCAAGCTAAGAATAGAGACCTTGAAGTGAAACCTACTGGGATTGGCAGCTATTTTGAGAGCGCTCAGCCGGCGGGGCGGCGTGACATAAGAGGATATAAAGAGGAAACTGCACAACAACTCTCACCTCCCCAAGAAAGATTTGGGTAAGCGAAGGTAGAGCCAACCCTGAGTGCTTTTGAGGCAAAACAAACGCCGAGATGAGTCCCCACAAAAGCTAACTCTGCACCAACGTGGGCTCCCAAAGCAGGGCTTGCAGCTCCGTGACGCACCCCCAGGAGCAGCTCAGCCCCTTCTCAGTGCTCCCAAACCCCCAGCAGAGCCCTGCAGCTCTCCAAAAGAACAAGGGCTGTGATCGCATCCGCTCGCCAGATGCACTCAGGAAAGATGTGGTCTCAGTTAGCAGCCAACGTTAAGATTAATGTAAGGAAATTTAAATGGCAATACTCAGAGTGTATTTGATTTCAAGCCTTAGGTACTTGGAAAACAAAGATCCAAGCTACGGTTTCTGGAAGTGAAGCCTGCCACCTGAAACCTCCCGGCACGTCCACCTCTCAGCACGTGCCGGGCTCTGAGCATCAGAACATTCTGATGGTCTGCTCAGAACTGAGAAATATGGTTTTCTCCAGGTTTTTGGACAGGAAGAAGTCACAAGCGGGGATTGCTGGAGTCTCAGTGCTCAATAAATGAATTCCCCAAGCTCAGCAGCTTCACCTGTCACAAAGACATCCTCCAAAACCTGCACAGGGCATGGAGACACAGCCTCCGGCCCCAGCTGAGCCTCCATTCTGAGCATCCCCAGGACAGCAAGGAGCCATGGAGGCCAGGACCAACCCACATGGGTGGCACAAAGGACACTGCAAAGCCTGCAACCAAGCAGGGTAAGGGAAGCAGAACGTGCTCCCACCCATCCTGGGCTGCCCAGGGAGGGAGCAGGGACACCCTCCTGCCTTACAGCCAGCCTCTCTGCGTGAAATATTCTCACCCCGTAGCCAGCAGGAGACAATACCGGAAAGCTTGTGGCCTCTTAAGCATTGCTTAAGGCAGCCAGAGCTAGAAGAGAGCAACGGGAGGAAAGAGGAGACTCTGCTCTGGTAGTCGCACCCCCAGGCTATGCATGGAAACTGCTCTGAAGCCTGAGTGCATCAAACTGCGAGTGAACCTGCAGGATTTACATAAGCCTGGGAGTTTTGGATATGCATAAAGGAAGAAATCCAGCAAGCTATCCTGTCTCCAGGCTCGCTGGGAAGTGATGCTCTCCACGTTTTCTGTGCTGCCCAAGGCTTCGCTCTTACGCAAGGGCAGCTTTTGAAAAAGCAGCATCAGCAGCAGCACCGCCTTCCCCTCCCTTGCGTAAGAGATTCTCCTTCCGTGAAGGCTTGGTTTGGGGCATTCCTTTAGGACAGCAAGCTGGTCGGGCTTTTTGATCCTAACTGACCCAGTAAATGCACTGAGCACCCAGGATTGCAGTCAGGGGCAGTGCCACAAGCTGGCAGCAGCCAGCAGACGTCCCGCTCCAGATTGGCACTGGAGGATGCTCCAGGCAGAGGCACACCCTGCACATTTCTCCATCGGGATCAGTGAGTCTCTCCCGGAGGCCAGCCTGAGGTGCTCCCTGTTCCCATCTCCCACATCTCCCTCCTCCCGTTCCCCAACGAGAGCACCAGCCCAGCACACGCTGTGCCCACTGCAGCACAGAGAGGACGCAGCGTGACCACGTGCCAGAGCAGCAGCACTGTTTGTTTTGCTCTGGTGGGAGCAGTGCTTTGCTCCAGCCATGCAACGCAGCCCCAGGAAGAGCTAATTCACTCTCTGGTGTGTGCTGCTCCTCCTGGGTGCAAACAGCTCATGGGATAGAGCTGGAGCTTTCTGCCTGAGTGGTGGAGTTTGGGGTTGTGGGAAGGTGCAAGCAGCCAGGCAGCCATCAAAGAAGACTTCAGCCTCGGAGATGTCTCTAATTCCTGCACTGACCATAGCACCATCCACCTCAGTTAGGCTCGAGCACGGATGGACTGAACTTCCAAGAGGAAGGAGGGTGAGCAGGTACACGTGATGGATGTGTTTATGCATCCAAGCGTGACACAGAGCTGCTGTCCTGCTCCAGCCCATCCTTGGGCCCAGGAGCTCCGTGGACATCCTCGCTCCAATGCTACCTGCCAAGGAGCAATGTGGCTGCCAGCCTGGCACAGAACTCGTGGCTCTTTCCTCAACATCCTCAAATATTACCCAACAGGGACTGCAGTGACACATGGCACTCGGACCAACTCCGCCACCTCATTTTGCTGATGAGTTCCTGTGCATCACCACCTCCAGCCCCGCTCTGCTGCACCCCAGCACAAATCCCTCCTCCAAGGTGAGCCTCGGAAACTTCCAAAGTCAGCCCAAATGGGCTCTGTTTGCTATTTATAGTTTGATGACTGGGACGAAGCCACCCAAGCATACTCACTCCACTTGCTCTGGCTAAACTCAAACCCAGTGACTGAATCCTGCACAGCACAGAGGCTCAGAGCTGCCGAAACGCAGCCTGGGCTTAGCGTTAGCAACAGCTGCTATATCTGGAAGACTGTTTCAAGGAAAGATGGAGCTCTCCAGGGCAGAGAAAGAAAACAAATCCTTTGCATACATTCTGCAGGCCAGCGCTGCCCTCCTAAGCATCCTCAGCTCTGTTTAACAAGCCCGAAGTTTTTTCTGCTTTAAGTTACCCTAAGCACCAAACTGCACCCTGAATGCTGCCCGATCCGCTGGGAATCCTCACGTCACAAATGCACACAACTGGATTTTCTGCAAGAAAGAAAGCTGCCCCTACCACGCTGCACCCAGCCCTCACCAGGGGAAGGCAGCTGGGCAATGCAAAATGGGGCGGTCAGACCCAAACCACGCTCACTGCAGGCACCACCAAAGGAAGAAAAACATCGCAGTGCCTTTCTGCAGTATTTTTACTGCGAGCTGCAGGGCTTTCTGCAGTATTTTTAGGGCAGCTTGGCAGAGAGCAGGGCTCTCAAAGCCTGGCTCACAGAGGGCTGCTCAAGCCTGACGCGAGCCCACCCAGCTGCAGCCGGGCTCAGCAGGGCCAGGACACGCTTCCTCGGCCATCACTCATCAGCCCCATTTCACCAACGACACAAAAGTCAGCAAAGAAGCTGCTAAGAGGAAGCCAGCAAAGCCTGAATCGGAGAAGGATGCATTCTTGCCTTCAGGGAGCATAGCAAGCTAATGAGACACAGACCTCGGGAAGGACTTGATGCAACAGCTAGCAGCACTGACTCACCTCCCCGTCCCGCACAGCCCTCCCTGTCCCCATGCTCTGGATGGAGGGGACAAAGCAGAATGCTGCACAGCTGGAGAAAGGCCAAGAGGTAACCAATCTCATCACAAAAAGTGAAGTCTTGATGCTTGAACCTTTGACAAACCCCAGCCAGAGCAGGGGGATTCGCACACAGCCCTCCCAGAGCAGGTCATGATGCAGGAGCTGCCCGGTTTCAGAGCACTGCCAGCACTCTTGTTTGTTTTTTTCTCCTCCCCAAGGTCCCAGCTATTTAATACATGACTGCAGGATCTCCTGGGCTCTCTCAAAGAAAGCACATTTACCATTTTATCCGCTACTTGAACAGGAAAAAGCCCTAAAGCCTGATCCACAAAGCCTCCAAACACACAAAGCCTCCTCGCTACTGACATTTTCAGCTCTTCATATTTCTTTGAACAGTTTCTAAACTATTTGGGCTTTGCAGAACTGGTTTCAGCCTCCCAAGAATTGTTCTTAAGTGCCCCACAGCGAGAGAACCGTGCCTGGCTTCAGCCCAGCATCCCAAAGCCATGGGTGCACATCCCCACAGTCACCTGCCCCAAAGCACACCAAGCATCCACTACTGTTTCCCACCCAAAGTTGAGCTCCCAACATCAGATAGAGCCTGGGTTTTTATTAGAACCCAAAGCCCAATGAAGTTTGAATATAGAAACCAGGGCCAGAGCTGTGACACTCATGCTCCAGCCACCCCAGACTTGAGTTCTCCAGCTCTGCCAGAAACACAACGCAAATCCAGACCCACAGCCTCAGGAGGACGCGGAGTTCATCGCTCTGCTTACCCAGAAACAACGCTGCAGAGCTTCAAAACACCGCTGTTGGGTCAGAGCTGCACCAGACAGCACAGAGCACCCAGCACAGACCAAAGCCGGACACCATCCCCACCCCAGAGACCTTCTGTCCATGCAGGATGCAGCCAAGAAGTTTAACGAACTGCAGAGAAAGCGCACCTGCACTGCACCTCCATCCTCTTGCCATGCTGCCCAAGACAAGATCACACACCTGCACGGACCAGCCCTAATGTTTTGACGTGTCCCTTCCCAAATGTCACATCAGAAAGGTTTAGGACATGGTAAGGGCAGCTCTAAGCTCATCACCTTCTCACATGCCCGCGCCCCTGAAGCTTTCAGCCTTGCTGCGAACACTTCTGCTGCCATTTTCACGCTCCCACTTCCTGCTCACATCAGGCAGCCAAGCAGGAAGGGCTGAAACCCTCCGTGCAAACCAGGAAACGCCGGAGATCCACTGCTGCGATGCACGGGTTGAAGCGTTCTGCAGACACCTGGTCAGAAGTCTCCCAAAGGGAAAACAGCTTTGCCAGGACTTGAGGCCATCCTCTAGGCTAAAACCAGGGCAAAACCACAGCACAGCCCAAGCCCTGGGGCTCAGAAGGAACAGCTCTTCCCTCCCACACGCAGCCCAGCTTCCCACTACCACCTTAGCAGCAGCCTCCGACCACCCCAGTGCTCAGCAGAGCTCAAACCCCAGATAATGTTTTCACCATGGAAAAAGGTGTGGGCAGCTCTGCTTTTTTGGAGGATGGGAACTGCGAGCAAAGAGCGAACTCTGGACAACTTGCAGGTCCGTGGGCTGCGCCGGGATGCAGTGTCCAGAGCTGGGACACTCGGGGTATTGACAGCTTTTTTCCTAGGGCAGCTGCTCCCATCCTTTCTGAACAATGTACTCAGAGAGGAAAAGGAGATGCTGGATCATTAAACGGGATGCAAACAGACAGAGCTGCTCCCACCCCTTGAAGCCTCACTGCCTGGAAGCAGCAGCAGCCCTGCAGCAGGGAAAGGCACTGGGATCCCAATGAAATCCCAACCAACCCCTCCAGCAGGCCCAGCACACACTCCTGGCATCCCTGCAGAGCCAAGGAGCAAGGGGGGTTGGGGGGGGGCACACAGAGCACCCCCCAGCTCACACCCACACTCTGGGCCTTCACCCCATCTCCCCCACCTGACACCCGCTGGGCTCCCCACTCCAGACACGAGCATCCTCACATCGTGCTGTGCGGCAACGTCAGGGGGCGAGACCCCCAGGAAGCCCTACAGGGGACCCCAACACCCTGGGGCCTGCCCCTAGCACCCCCCAGGCCTGCAACCCCCAGGTCTACCCCCTAGCACTCCCTAGGACTTGGACCCCAACACCCCCCCAGGGCCTGGCTCCCCCAAGGACCCCCCCAGGGCCTGGCCCCAGGTCTG
>WBMW01005277.1:207364-244395 GCA_013396635.1 Penelope pileata
GGGGGGAGAGGAAGAGAGTGGATTTGGGGACCAAAAAGGGGATTTGGGGTGCAGCACTTTTGAGGTGATTTCACACCGAATTGAGGTTCGCAGCCTCGGGAGTAAGCTGGGGTTCGTACCCTGATCCAGGTGTGCCCCGCAGCCCCCCAGCATCCCCCGAGAGCACCCGCTGCTCCTCCTGCAGCACCCACTGCGTCTTCTGCAGCACCCATTGCTCCTGCAGCACCCATTGCAGCACTCATTGCAGCACTCATTGCATCTCCTGCAGCACCCACTGCTCCTGCAACACCCACTGCATCTCCTGCAGCACCCATCGCAGCACCCACTGCCCCTGCTGCAGCACCCACAGCTCACAAGTGCATGGAGCTGATGCCAAACAAACAGAAAAGCACCATCTGCTCCTCGAGGAACAGCGATGCAGGGCCCCGGCCGTAGCCCAACAGGGTGCACAAATCCCTAAAAGTGTTTGCAGGGTGCGGCTGCTCCTCGGGAGCGCAGTGCTGAGCTGTGTTTTGTTTGGCCACGTGTTCAGTCCCAGCAAACAGATCCCCTGCGATCAGTGAGCATGAGAGCAATGGTGTGACAGCTGAGAAATCCCAGAGAGAGAAAATCTAAGGGCCAGGTTGGTCTAAGTCCCTAAATGCAGGAACTTAGGAAATGCCTCCTGCAGCAGAGCTCTTTGGTGAGCAGCTCTGCTGTCATTGCAGCTCTGCTGTCACTGCAGCTTTTTGTCTCGTTTCCCAAACCTGCAGGATGCTGCTTTTTGCTAGAGAGAGCCTGCTGCAATCCCCAGACCTATTTAAAGAGGAAAAACAAGGAACTGCACATTTAACATCTCTTGCAGCTGGACCCTGAGCCTGACTCACTTCATTAAGCTTTGGAAAAGACTCTTCATCGTGCATTTGCTTACAAAATCTGAAATCCAGTGCAAGCAGCGGCAGAGCAGGGCTGGCTGTGGCCGATTGCTGCCATTTCCTGCCCCCTCCCTTGGGACCCGGTCCCCGCCACCGCCTCCGTCGATTGGATGTGATGCATCCGGCTGCAAAAAGCAAGGGTGGCTCCGGAGCTGTACGGGATGTGCAAGCAGGAAAAAGCCACGCGGCTCAGCAGCCTTTTCTTTGCAATTTATCTTACTCTGTTCAGTGTATTCTCTTTGAAAACTGAGTAATATTAATCCAGGATATTATGCAGATTCGCAGTCTGCCGTAAATTCAAGGAGCGTAACTGCTCTTTATTTGAAATAGAGCCAAATGCTCCTTCTCAGAGCAGCATTCTCAGGTGCTCTAAGCTCCATATGAATAAATATTCAGTAATGGGTTGGAACTCTGATCTTTAAGTTCCTTCCAGTCCAACCATTCCATGGTTCTATGATCTTTAAGGTCCTTTCCAACCCAAGCCATCCTGTGCTTCTATGATCTTGAAGGCCCCTTCCATCCCAAACCATTCTATAATTCTATGACCTTGAAGGACCCTTCAATCTCAAGCCATTCTATGGTTCTATGATCTTTCAGGACCCTTCCAACCCAAGCCATTCTATGGTTCTATGATCTTTCAGGACCCTTCCAACCCAAGCCATTCTATGGTTCTATGCTTCTACATCTCAAACCCAATAAACACTGTATTATTCTATGTAGAGCAGACCTGGTTCAACAGAAAGCAACACAAACAGCTTGCTCCCCCAGCCAGCTAGTTGGGAAGACCCAAGGCAATATGGTTCTGGCTAGACACCAAAGTTAACCCTGGATCCTCTCCATCCTGGGTGAACCTCCAAGTCACCAAGCTGCCAAGAAAAGGGGCAGCAGACATGCTGCAGGGGCTGAGCTACTGGAAAGGAGCTCTGCAGAGAAGGACCTGGGGGTCCTGGTTGACCAACGGTTGACCATGAGCCGACAGTGTGCCCTCATGGCCAAGAAAGCCAATGGTGTCCTGGTTGGCCAACAGTTGACCAACAGTTGACCATGAGCCGGCAGTGTGCCCTCATGGCCAAGAAGGCCAATGGTGTCCTGGTTGGCCAACGGTTGACCAACAGTTGACCAACAGTTGACCAACAGTTGACCATGAGCCAGAAGCACACTCTCGTGGCCAAGAAGGCCAGGGGCTTCAGATTCCTCCAAAGGCATTCCCAAATTTCCTTGCTGACAGCAGGGAGCATCCTGCAGCGGCGGTTATTTGGCGCAGCTCCCTGCGAGAGGACAGCTGCATTTCCAGGAAATCCGAACCGGGGGGGATTCTCTGACCGCTGAATTGCACTTCTCTTTTCCAAAGAAGAAATCGCTTCAGATGCAGAGCAGAGCCATGCCTCATCCCAGAGCTCGGAGACCTCCACGAGGCCGCGGCTCAGCTCTGCACCTCCGGAGGTCAAGTGGTGCAGATGCAGAGAAATAAACACCGAAACGCGGGTGGGCAGCGGCTGGGCTTTTGCTGAGCTATTTTCTTCGCTTTTACAATACCAGAACAGAATATGGGAAGTTACATATCTAGCATGCATGTGTGCACGCAGGCTGGCACCCGTTGTAAGCCCTGGTTATTTTCGGTGCTCTCTGAAGCTGGCTCGAGCTGCAGCTGCTTGCTGTGAACATCACCTTTGGGGCTTTCCCTTTCCCTTTCGTTGATGCCGTTTTTCTCCTGGATTTTCCTTCCTATTCACTGCCAAATCTCATTTATCTCCATGTTCATTTTGGAAATTCTTGGGAAAAGCCCCTCTGAGAAGATGCTCCAGCAGCACCCGCTGGTGCTCTGAGCTTTGAGCCCACCCTGGCCTCATCCCACACAGTCTTCAAAGCACATCGACACTCCCTAGAGCCCCACACGACTCCAAAATTGCCACGGTGACGTTTTGATGACTGACAGCTCATTCTGAGAACACCCAGCGACATCACAGTGGAAGTCCCAGCAGTCCCCACTCTGCATAAATTTGCATATTACTCAGTGAAGCCAATGCAAGGTGCGATTTGTTGGGACCTTTCTCTATGCGTTAAGCTGGGCAGCAGGAAAAAGGGCTTTATTCTCCCCTTCTGGCCTTTTTTCCTGCTCAGTGCCCTAAATTCCCCTAAATCCATCCTTCCCAGAGGCTCAGGAGCAGTGGGATGGCAGCCAGGGCTTGGGCTTCCCAAGCTGGATCCATCTCTTTGGTCCTGTGCATGGCTCCTGCTTCATGTGGAACTCATGGGAACCTGCCCTGGGCAAGCTGCTGTTTTCCTCTTCCAAAACAGGAGCCCAAAAAGAATTTCAGGCATGGGGTTGGTGGAAAAATCAAGAATCTTATTGATCTTTGAAACTGATTTTTTTTTTCCTAGCAAAAGCTGCCTCTGACAGCAAAAGGGTCCCACCAAGACCTCCTTCCACCCAGGTGCAGGATAATGCCAAAGCCCCAAGCAGAGATATTGGAGCACAGAAGCAGCAGCAGCCCTGCACCATGGGTTAACGCCAGCCCTTCCACCGAGATTATTTTGGAAGCACGGGCAGTATTTTTAGCCTGGAAAGCAGGCAGCACTTCCCTTTCTGACATCTCTCCTCCCTCTCCCAACGAGGCAGGGCTCTCTGTTGCGGCCGGGCAGGGGGATGCACGCAGAGCCTGATGCTGGTTGTGAAAGAACTGTGCTATTTTGATCGGAGGAGCTGAGCACACTTCACCCCCATGCATTTTGCAATCCTCACACAAAGGAGGTGAAGCCACCGTGGACTGCCTGGGCTTATCCCAATCCCTCCCTGCATCCCGCAGTGTCCTGGAGCTGGGAGGAGATCCTGGGATCTGGGATCCTGGGATGCCCAGGAGGATGCACAATAGTGGGTCCCCACTGCAGCAGAAAAAGTAGTGAGCAGGGATGGTACCGTGATTGTTTTAGGAGCTGAGCCTGCTGATAAATTGCCATCAGTTCGAGTGATTCACATTCAGAACCTGGGAAAAAGTGAATTTGCAGCTAATGAGCAAGTGCAGCTGCATTTGATTGTAATGGAAACATAAAACCTTTTTGACTGCATAAGTAGATTCCTAAAACCAGAGGAAGAACCATCAGAATCCACAGATGAGGAAGGTACCAAGGACCACACTGAACAGAAATGAACTTTGTAAACAACCAAAGTCAGGGCCCAAAGGGGCCTTTGGAGCTGCAGCCTTTTATTCCCCATCACAGAATGTCCCCTGCCTTTGGGTAGAGTTCATCTGCTGCAAAATGCATCCAACAGGTTTTATACAAGGAAAATGATACACTCACGGCTGGAGATGGATCGCTGGGTGCAATCCATTTTTCCAGCATCTGGAAAAGGCGAGGAGAAGGCTGGGGGTGTCCCCAAGGATGGGGGTGCAGCAGGAGCCATGGGGATGGGCTCACATTGGGGAGAAGAAAGGGGGAACAGTGCTGGGGATCAGCACTGTCTCATATGGGGGCCACCAAAGTTGCCTTGAAGCTGGAGCTCTGGGATGCAGCATTCCCCTTCCCACACTTTCAGCAAACAGGGATGATCCCAAAAGCAAGAGCTGCAGGGTGCACCAGGATCAGATGGGGTGAGCTAAGAGCACCTCGCTGAGCCCAGTGCTATTTGGGGTGCACAGCCATGATCCCCTCCCCCCCCAGAGACTGATGGCGTCCTCATGGCTCTGTAATTCCCAAACACAACGCAACGCACATGGGAGCTGCTGCAGGCAGGATGGCAGCCCCAGGGTGCCCCAGCATCTGGCTCTGTGCTGCTCTGCATCCTCCTCCCTCCACTTCCCATCCCATCTCCTTCCTCTCATCCCCACCTCCTTGCACCCATCCCCATCTC
The DNA here is from genome assembly GCA_013396635.1 of Penelope pileata. Taxonomy (NCBI): domain Eukaryota; kingdom Metazoa; phylum Chordata; class Aves; order Galliformes; family Cracidae; genus Penelope; species Penelope pileata. The sequence continues at coordinate 212,129 of WBMW01005277.1, forward strand.
TTTCCTCCCATCCCCATCCTCGAAGCCCAAAGCTTCGCACTCACTGGGACCAGCCCAGCTCTGTGCCTCCCAGCTCACCTCTGGACCACACAGAATGTGAAAACCTGAAAGTTTCTGCTGCTTTCCAGGAGAAAACGGGGTTGTGCATGGTTTGGGTCTATATCGTGCCTCCCCTGAGCTGCAGCAGGAACGCACAATCTGGCATCTGGCTGCTTTGGCCGCTTTATAGATGCTAAAAATCAGTTTGCTGATTAAAAATCAGTGTGTGCTGATGCTCCGTCTTCTACCTCCAAACCCCAGCAGGGCCATCACCTCCCCAAAAGAGGAGGCAAGGCTGCCTCTGCACCCTACATCCACATAGAATCAAAATCTGAGCCCAACCTTTCCATCCCCAACCCAGAAAATAAATTTTTCCCCATCAATTCTCTGCTTGGGATTGAATTTGGGATTGCTGGAGGCCGCCCTGCTGAGCTGCCAGCCCTGGGCTGACCCAGCAGGAGGTGGGTGAGCTGCTGACTCGGGCACACGGTGCCTTTTATGTGCTGATGTATGACAGGGGAGCAGCAGCACACCCTGAATTGGGCAACACTCAGCTGCGCAGGGGAGGAGGCTGCGAGCGGAGCTTTGGGAAACGGCTGCAGCCCTGGGGTGCACAGGGTGCGTCCTGGGTGCTGCAGACCTCTGTGCTTTGAATCTCAGGGTCTCAGTTTGTAATCTGAAGGCAGCAGGGCCAGAGCAGGGGCTGAGCAGCTTGCTTAACCCACTGCTGTGGGTGCAGTGTTGTCCCTGGTTGCATCCTGAAAATTCCATACACAACCGATGCAGCTCTGCAGAGCACAGCTGATGGTCACCTCACTCAGCATTGTGACTTCTCTACCTCCATTCAGCAAAACTATTCCCATTTAAAAGCAGCACACAGGAGCTGGGTGCCTGGTGATAGCTTCTCTCCTCCACAAACCTTTGCTGCAGATGCCACAGGCTCCCACACCCCTGCTCGGAGGTCCCCCAGCACCCAGAGACCCCCAAAGCAGTGGGGCAGAGCCCACACCGCATCCCACCAGCCCCATCCTTTTAACCGAGCAACCGCGCTCGCTCTGCGGCCCGGAGCTTCGTTTTAAATAGACACTCCTTGAATAAAACCTACAAAAATACCTTGGGTCGTCCTTCTGCTGAGCATGAAACCACAGCGCGGCAAAGAGGAACCATCGGCTCGAAGCAGGCACACTTCTGCCCGCCCGTCCCACCCTCCTTGCGCAAAGCAGAGGGCGATTATTTGGGAGGAAGATGCGTGCTGAGCCTGCCAGCTCCCCCCGCCACGCTCGTGGGTCTTTTGTACAGCCCCAGGGGAGAGAAAAACATTTGTTTGAAAAACAGGAAAATGTGATTGTAAAACCACAACAATGGGCTGGGGAAGGAGCCGGAGCAGCTCTCAATTTAGCTTTCGAAACAGCCCTTCCAGTTGACTAAATATTTCTGTAGCAAACAGCCGCCGCGTTGCACTGCACGCCCTCTCCCGACTCCGGCAGTGAATGCATCGAGCGGTGCCTTCCCTGCCTGCCCTGAACAAGGGGACGAATCTGCACCTCCCATTGCAGGCTCCATCCTCGCCATGGCTCACGGTGCAAGCACTGGTGGGCTCCTCGCTGCACGACCCCTGCAAAGCAAGGAATTACCCTTCAGCATTTCCTATACACCTTTGCCTTTTCCTTTCTAATATACCCCTAAAAGCAATTCCAGTGTGGCCACCACATGAAAACCCATCGTATGCATTCGTTGACCTCTTCCTGCTCTTCCTTGCTTTTTCCATAGAGAAGCTCAAGCCAAACTCTTTCACAAAAAGGGGCCGCCTGAGGTTGCAGCACTGTTTGCACATGTCACCACCTGAGTGAGGCTGGAAAGTGTTTATTTCCCTTCAAAATGCCCAGCGGGTTTGTATCCAGATAAAGAAATAATAGCCGGCAACACTCTGTTTTCCTACACACCAGGAGAGTGAACAAAAGCGTCTGGCACGCTCGGAGCTGCTGGGGACATTGCAACCCATCGTGGTGCAGTGTCCGCACTTTGCATCTATGGAAAAAAGTGGCTCTTCTGCCCTCAGGGTGGGCTTTGGGGTGAAGCCTTCAGAAAATAAATCAGATTTTGGACCACAGCAATGCAGCAATGGCAGCTCCTTGTCGTCCCAGGCTCTTTGGGGTACGGCTCACTGCATCCCAGCAGCCACTCCAACAGCAACGTGGCAGCTTCTTAACCCACCCCGACCCAGGCACTTGGGGTTTTCTCATTGAGCCATTTAGGGAAAGGAAATATCAGTGAGATCCTCCAAGCTCCAAAGCTCAGTGCAGCTCCTAAAGCACTGCAGAGCCCCATACTCTCAGTGAGAGGCTGAAGAGCCCCCTGTACCCTCATGGGGAGGTTATGGGGGGAATGAGCTGTGAGCAGAGGTGTTGCCATGAGGCCATGGAGCAGAAGGGTCCAACAGCAGAGCAAGATCCACAATAAATAATCACGTGTCAATAAGAAAAAAGGATGCTATGATCCAGCCATGGACATGGTGCTTTCCCCATCAGTTCAGTAGCTTGAATCCGTTCCTGATCTCCTATTAATAATGATGCAAAGCTTGCTCTAGTACTCGGACTTGATACAGAGAACACTGTGAGGTCCTTTGGGTTGGACTGGAGAGGAAGGACGTATCTTTTTTGCAGCTTTGTGATGGCACATGGTCTACCTGGATGGCCAGAGGCAGCTCCAGATGGAGCGAAGCAGCCACACCACCCAACGAGGCGGGTCTGCAGGGGAAGGTGCATCCTCTCCTTCCAAAAAGTCTCAGGAAACACGTCAGGAATGAACGTGTGAGTAAATCTTTCCACCCAGCATGCTATGACCTCAGCTCCCAGCCTGCCTGCACGAGGCTGGAGGCAGTGTTCAGCTCCTCGGCACATGGTGAAGGGGCGACACAGAACAGATTGTGTCGTGCTGAGAATGCATCCCCAATGTGTGTCCATTTCTTTCACCTGGGGATGTATTGAGGTGCCCAGCTCCCTGCTTTCTCAGCAAAGGGAGGAGGCAGAGGGTGGAGAGGGGGCTCCCATCACACAACCTCCATGGCCAATCTCCATGGCCCCTCTGGGAAGGGATTCATGGCACAAACCAGGGGGAAGGACCTAAGATGGAAGCAGGATGTGGCCAACCTCCATCATCCCTCTGAGATGAGATTCATGGCACATATGTGGGGGAAGACCTCAGATGTAAGCAGGACGTGGCCAACATCCATTGACCCTCTCAGATGGGATTCATGGCATACATGATGGGAAAGACCTCAGATAGAAGCAGGATGGACCTGCTGATCCCCATGGTCCCTTCCAATGTAGGATATTCTAGGATGTGCCAACTGCTGCCAGCCAACGGGTTGAGAGGTGAGAACACGAGCAGCAAAGGGCCCAAAGAATTGTCATAGGATCCTAAAGTACTTCAGGATGGAAGCAACCTGTTCAGCCTCCTGCTTGAAACAGAGAGCCATCAGAATGGTCACACAGAGCAGGAACGGGATGATCTTTAAGGTCTCTTCCAACCTCAGCCATTCTGTGAACCCAGAGAATCTCTGCCACAGCCAACGGCACGGACATCACCTGACGTGAGGACCTCAAAGCATCTCCCAAAGGCAACTCCTGTTCCTCACCTGCACGCAGGGGCCAGCAGCAGGCTCAGTGCCACCAGGTGGACCCAGACACACGTACAGAGTGGTGGGAGAGGAGGGGAAGAGCAGGGTCCAGGGTAATTCAGGGAGACGTGAGCCCATGGGCTCCTGATCATGCAGGTACCAGGGGATGGGGGGCTTCAGCCCTTCCGAAAGCCACAGAGGAGCCACCGAAAGCTGTGAAACATTCACAGAGCTAAAGACAACCGAAAAGGCAAATATGAAGAAATGTGGGGACGGAGCTGCATGAAACCCCCAGGCAGTGATGCACCCCATGGCTGCCGAGCAGCCACATCCTACCCACAACCAGGCCAGTCCCAGGAAGAGGCCAGTGCAGGTGCCTTCTGCTCTGAACTCACCCAGCACCGTGGTGGTGGAGAGGGCAGAGCATCCCCCGCAGCAGAGGGGCTGAGCACCATTTTGGGACCCATCTGCATCCCAAACCCAAATCCAGCCTCTAGGGCACAGGGGCTGATGCTGTGCGCTGAGCTCTGGTGGTGGCCCATGCCAGGATCCCCTCTGGGTTTTGGGAGAGAAGAGAGGGAAATGCCCACTGCCGTGTGCTTCCAGCACTCTGCTGAGTGCTGCTGCTGGCCCCTCTCCATGACAGTGCCCTCCCATCCCCTCCACTCTCTCTCTGGATCCCCAGACACACCAGGCATTTTTGGGTGATTTCTGTTGATTTTTCATGGATTTCTGCATGGAGTTATACCAAGTGCTCTGGAGGCACTGATGAAACCCCCCCAAGCCATGGGGCAGGATGGAGGCAGATGCTGCACAGCAACATGGGCCATGCAGATGGGCCATCCAACACCTCTCTGCCACAGATCCCAATAGAGGAGGGGACAACCCATGATGTGCACAACCCCATTGGGGCTGCAGGGACCCAAAGCCAACTCCCTTCCTCCAACCCCTCCCCACCTCCTCCTGCTGGGAGCTGAAGGGTTTTTCTGCCTTAACCCCAAAAGCACAGAGCGGGAGACCCTGCTCCTACCACATCCCAAACCCTGCTTGGGTTTTCTCCCCCACCCTTTTCTGCTCACAAAGGGACTTGACATTTGCTACAGAGCTATTTTTAAAAAACAAGGCTTCTACAACAAAGCAGTCAAGTTTGAGGTTTCGTTGAGCAACGTTTCGGCACGCTGTGGTCCCTGTTACATGGGTGCTGCCCTCGCGTGAGCTTCGAGCACGAGGTTGACAACGTTTAAACCTTCCTCTTAGCAATGGGAACCTCATCATCGCCATGACTGTGCGACTACTCACCCTTCAGATTCAAAGAGATCTGTTGGAAACCATCCTGTTTGGGTGCAAAAAGCCCCCCAAACTGCTAATAATGAGACATGGTTCATCCCGTCATTGCCACAGCATTTTGGCTCTGCCTGTGACTGCAGGGCGAGGGCTGATTTGCAGCCGAGGCTGCTTCTGAGCAGAGCAGCTCAGCCCAAAGCGTGTCACAATTTCCCAGGAAAAGCAGAGAGAGATGAGGTGAACACGAGCTGTGCATCAAGTTCCAAAATTGCCACCAGAAGAACTTATGTTTGCCAAATCCGCATATTTGTCCTTTTTTTTTCACCCAACTCCAGCTCTAAGTTAATTCCCAGCCCTAAAGCAGCTTCCTCTGCCCCATGGGGATATCAGCCCATCTGAAAACCCTCCCCTTCTTCTCATCCCAGCAGCACAAATCTCCCACATTTTCAATGCAGAGCTCACGAGCACCCATGATAATCCCCCCACCCCGGTCCATCCGTTTGCTTCCTCGCTCTGCTTTTATAGACAAATTCTGCTTCTTTTGCAGTTTTCCTCCCTGCAAAGAGTTTCCCTCTGATGCTCAGAGTTCTAGGCAGCTGCCAGCTCAGTTTTTCCTTGCAGTTTTCCTTAAAGCCTGTGCTGGGACGGCAGCTGCTTCTGAGCATCTCTGCTGCTTGCTCACATCAGAGCCACATCAGACGCATCCAGACCATGGGATTCACTTTAAGGGTCCTGCTGCTGTAAGGGTTCAGTTTGCATCTTGCATTTTGGAACAACCTGAGCACATGCTCAGCACTCTCTGCAGCCCAAAGAACTGAAGCAAGCTGCTTGCAATTGGAAATTCCCAGGCTGGGCCGTGGGAGCGTTGCGCCTATTTCAGCACTTTTGAGGTAGGACGAAACTCAAGCAGTTCTTCCACCACAGCTCTCCTCCTGACCACGGTGCCACAACACGCACTTTTTTATCTTGATGCAATTTCCCAAGCTCTTCACANGGGAAGTACCAAGGACTGGGAGGAGAAGAGAAGGGAGCTGCATTACTTTGGGATGGAGAAAGCAGGGAGGTGCTCTCCTTGGTCCAGGCAAGGTGGAGGCTGTGTGCTGAGAAGCTGTTGCAATGTAAGCAAATGCTGCAGCTGTGTGTCCTCATGGTTTAGCAGCACAAAGCAAGCGCCAGGTGAGCACCCATCAGATAAAGTCGTGCAGCACCGCAGCACCCACAGCGCTCTGCACGAGGGGAGCAGCAATGAGAGCTTCATGCTTTGAAGGTGTAAACCCAAAGCTGAGCATCTGGCCTGGAAACGGGTGAGCATGGGTGTCCCACGAGAGCTTTTTGCCCGTTAAAAGGGAAAAACTCAAACCCAGAGCACCGCAGCCTTTCTCGCTTGGAAGAGGGGAGCGATGCCCACCTGCATGGAGGTTTCTTCTGTGCTGCATGGTGAGCAGCTGACCCACAAACATGAGCGAGAGCTGCTGCCCTGTCTGCCCTTCCCCTCCCAGCTGATGTCTGCCAGGAGCCAGGAAATAAGCACCCTGCAATGGCTCTGAGCATCTCTGGGCTGCAGCAGTGACAGCGACAGAGGGGACCTGGGGACATCGGGGCGAGAGCGATCGGAGCATGGCACGCAGAAATCAACCTCAGCAGAAATCCTGGGAAGGCTGCACAAGAGCAGGGCCCAGGGCAGGGTGCGGGTGCCCCAGTGCTGGAGCTGCAGCTCACACCGATGGCAATTGCTGCTGATGCTCCCCAGGCTCCTGGGCAAGAGGCAAACGCAGGGCTCCAAAAAACTCCTGGAGCATCCTCTCCTCTCCATCCTCTGCCCTGCACATCCCTAGGGCAGCCAAAACTCGCACGCGTCGGAGCAGCGCAACGGAGACCTTCAGCAAAAAGCAGAGGGTAAAGAAAGCCCAGAAGATGATCTGGAGGAGAGTACCTTTGCTGTCAGCGCTCATCTGCCCGGCCCGCACGCAGAGCTGCCCGCTGCCCTTTAGCTTTGTCTCTCCTTCCCCCCAGTGCATGGTGACAGTCCCCCAGGCAGAGCAGCGCTTTCGTGTGGTCTGCACCGTGTGTGGCGAGGAGCCCTGCTCTCTAGCTTTTTTCTCGGTGCAGTTTCCATGCTCGGTTTCAGAATGACGACCTCTGATGCCGCGCTGCCGCGGGCAGCGGCTCGCTCTCGCGCACAAGTGGGTTTATCGTGCATCCTTTCATTTTACTCTCACACCCAGCTGGGGGCCAACCGGTTTCAAAATAAAATGGAGCTGCCAGGAGCTCTCGGGACTCTACCGACTGTTCTCTAACGCTTTGCTGAAAATGGCCCTTTTCCATGAATTCTCCCACTGGCACATTTGGTCACCCGGGGATTCCGGGGCAATGAGTATCCCAAGAGAAGATGCATCACGATGCCCGGTTTTATATCTGCTGGGTGGTGCGGAAAGACTAAAATTAGAGCAGCTTTGGAGCCACCCACACTCACCCAGGAAGGGAAGAGTCCCTCCCTTTGAGCATTAACCCAAAGCTCAGTGTTCCAAACAGCAGCAGGAACTCACAAATGAAGGGTCGCTCCCAATTAACAGAACCAAAAGATGAAGGAGCCAATCCCCAACGTTCCATAAGAAAGGAGAGGTGATGCCCAAGCAGTGGGGCTGCTCCCAATTAATGGGACCAAAAGATGAAGGAGCCAATCCCCAACGTTCCGTAAGAAGGGGAAGGTGATGCCCAAGCAGTGGGGCTGCTCCCAATTAATGGGACCAAAAGATGAAGGAGCCAATCCTCAACGTTCTGCAAGCAGGGAGTGGTGATGCCCAAGCAGTGGGGCTGCTCCCAATTAATGGAACTGAAAGACAAAGTAGCCAATCTCCAACATTCTCCAAGCAGAACAAGTGATGCCCAGACACCGGAGCTGCTCCTAATTAATGAGACCGAAAGACGAAGGGGCCAATCCTCAACGTTTTGCAAGCAGAGTGAGTGATGCCCAAGCACCAGGGGAACTCAGAGAGTCTGTAACAAAGTCAGGAGTTGTCCCAGCTCCGTGCTCAGCACTGAAATTGTCCTCTCCATGCTTGGCAGCCTGTCCCTCCAGTGCAATATTTACTCTGCACCCACTGCTCCCAGCAGCAGATGGAGGAGCCCCGAGCAAGCAAAGCTTTTTGCATCTCGATGGGAAGGCCGGGAGGTTTCGGAGCAGAGGGACTCCAAGGGGGATGAGAACAGCAGAGTTCACAAAGCGTCGCCATCCGAAATAGCTGGGGGCAGAGAACCTGGGCTGGTTGTTCTGCTGGGGAGGACACCACAGCTCAGACAATGCAGCACTGTTTTTCCCCTGCTACGCTGGGGAAAATTAGTTTTTCCTCCCTTTAATTGTCCTTCTGTTTGCAAATTGCTAATGCATGCTTTGAGTCTCTATAACTTCTATTTTAGGAGCAAAGCAAATGGCAAACGAGGAGAGCCGGAGTGAAGCTTCCATGAAACTTTTGCCTCCACTGCTGTGACACGGGACAATCCCGAAGGCCAACATGAAGCTGGCCCAAATCATCCTCAGAAAAACACACCCCACGCACAGAGTGTGCCCCTCTTGGATTTATTGCTTAAGAGCAAAAGGCACCAACTGGAACTCGGTGTGCAGCATTGGCTGTGCCCATTGCAGTGGTTGTAACCTCTGAGATTTTGGGGGGATACAACTAGCAAGGAAAGGTACAAAAATGGACATAAGATGATCTGAGCTCTGTAATTCTCCTCTTTACTTTGCCAAAATATCAGGTACGTTGCAGAAAAGACGTCCCCCAACAGAACAAAAAAAAGAGCTCGGAAGAAACAGAAGGTCAAATTTTCTTCTTATGCAACGCCCTTGCAACTTGTAAAATCTAAAGCTGTCGGACATAAATCAACCACTAACTGCCTGGGGTTACAGAGACACTTCCTCTAATCGCACCGATTGCGTAAGTGCCTCTTAACGGGAGTTTGTCTCTTCTGAAATCTCTGTTGGGGTGAGGCTGACCAGGCCCCGGGGGCTGAGCCTTTTGCTCCTTTTGCTGCTGGGTGTCCCAACCCGTCCCATCTTGTCCTCGCTACTCTGGGGCGAGCTTGGTGCCACCACCATTGTGTCCTCACCTGGGGACCCCCTCTCTCATCCTCAGTCCCTTTTGCACCTGGAGAAAGGTTGGGGAAGGCTCTTGGGTCAAACAACATTTTTCCCTGTGGATGCAAATGGGAGAGAACAGTGGGACCCCATCTTTGTCCCATAACACTGCTGTCCATGGGGTCTGCTGCAGCACATCAGCGGGCTGAGCCCTTCTAGAACTTGCTTTATTTACATTAACATATTTATCTTATTTATGCAGTCCTTCCCTTACGCCTCCCCCCATCCACAAACAAAGACAAAGAAACCGAGATAAATCACTGCACGCCACTCCCGCTTTGGAGCATTCTGGTCTGCAGCAAAACACAACGGGGACAAGGACAGGTTTCGGTGCCCCCTCCCTCTATGCCATGGGACACACGAGAGCCCCGAGCCCAGTGCTGCCGCGCTGTTTGTTTGGTGACAGCTCTGCTAGGGTTATTTTTAGCCGGTGACGCCTGGGGTATTTCGCTTCAGGATATCCGGTCTGAGCCTCTTTCTGGGAATCCCATGTTCTCTAATTGTAAACAGCCCCAATCAGTTGCTGCAAGTGTGAGAGGCCCCGACTCCTCCGGCGGGGCTGTCAGGTGTGAGTCAAACAGGAAGCCGCCGCCGCTTCCACGAGCGAGGCATCTGGTGTCAAAAAGTGCCCTCAATTAACACGGCCCCACAGCACGCCCCACATCCGGCACCCTGGGGTGCTGCAGGAACAGGGTGCAGCTCCATCCCTCCTCCAAAGTGTTGTCACTGTGGGAAAGGGGCTCCTGAGGGCCTTGGGTGCAGATGAGGCTTCAGCAATGCAAAAGGGAGTGGGGGTGGGATGGGATGCGTTGGGATGAGGATGTCGAGGGGTTGGGGATGCTGATGGATTGAGGATTCCAATGGGATGCCAATGGTTTGGGGATGCCAATTGGATGGGATTCAGATGGGTTGGAGATGAAGATGGTTGGGGATGATGATGGGATTCCAGTGGGTTGGGGATGGGGATGATGATGAAGGGATGGGATAGGGATGATGAAGGGGTGGAGATGACAAAGGGATGGAGATGATGGAGGGATGGAGATGTGTTGGGGATTCAGGAGTTGCAGGGGCACAAGAGGGGACAGGATGGAAATAAGGAACAGTTTCAGCCCCACTTCCCTCCCCATGGGTCTGAGTTGAAGCAGCTGCCACCCCAACCTCAGAAACGCTGTAAGGGAACAATTTGCTCCTCTGCTGCTGCCCTTGCACATGAACCCAGCCTGGGGTGACTCAAATGCACATCCCATGTGTCCTAGAACATGGGCAGCCACATCTGCATCACCTCATGGTCCTATCACTGTGCAAAGCGACGGGATGGAAGGGCACGGGATGCTCAGGCATCACTGCATGATGTGCAGTCAGGAGGGGACCTGCCACCACGACCATGGTTATTGTAGCACACGGGGCAGGAAGGCACCCAAACGCGTGTCCTAATTTCACTTTGGCCAAAAAGAGCCACAGCAACTCTGGCCAACCCTTCGTATCACACCATCCGAGTCCCCAGATTTCAGCAAACAGCAGCGATGGTATCGGGGACCCAGCAGCTCTCCCCGCTGTGCGGCTGCTCTGAAGGTCTCAGATGTCAGCAGTGCAACAGCGTGGACAGCAAAATCCTTCTCCGCAATCACAGCTCAGGGACCTCTGCATCAGAAGCGATTTTTTTGCACGTGGCAAAAAGGTTGGAGCAACAACTGCAGTGGTCACCAGTGCCAGAACCTGTGGCACTTTGCAGCCCTTTGGATCCCTCTAGGGCACTCATGCTCCATGACTGTCCCCACTGCTCATGCCCGCCCTGCAACTCCTCTGCATGAGCCCAAAACCCATCAAGGAGCAGAGCCAGGTGAGAAAACCATGACACTTCCACGGCTGAGGCTGATTTAATGGGAGAACATGGTGTTTTCAAAGGGATGCAAGGTAGGATGCTGTGCACTATATCATGTAGGACCCTCAATCCACACCAAACATCCATGGGGACAGTGACACAAAGCTCCCCAGAAGGACCCGAGCGTGGAGCACGGTTGTACCCATCCCTTATCTGACTCATTTCAGTGTCTCAGGGGAAACCCTGGCATTGATAAACAGCCCTCCGCTCCCTGCCTCCACATTCGCTAACCGAAATCTGGAGTCTATTTTTAACCCTCCAACACCCACGGTGAGGAGGGAGCCTGCAGCTCCCTGGGCTCGTGCTGTTGTTTACTGGGGGCGATTTGACTGCGGGTATCGAGCAAAGTGAGACCAAAACAAGAGTGCTGATGTGTCATGCAGGCACTTTCCATGCTCAGTGCCTGCACCGTGCCCCCGGATGGGGTATGCAAAACCAGAAGGCTCCAATTTTTTATTTTCCAGCACATCCCCAGATGAGAGTGCTGCTTAACCTGCTCGTGGCCACTGCTTGCTGCGTGCACACTGCCAGCCCTGAGCACAAGTGAATGGGAAAAAGAACCTCAGGAGGAGATGGGCTTCTCCTACAGCACGGACACCACATCCAGGCACTCGAACGCAGCAGTTGGTGAAGCTGATGGATGCGTGATATCTTCCCAGGAGCTTTTTGCAAACTCTTTGTGCATGGAGGCAGCGGATGCAGCCTCTGTGGTCAGGGCAGGACATAGTGTGCTTCATCCAGTTCTGGAGTATCTGAGGGTCAAGTTTTCAGCTTTCCCTCAAGGAAACACCTCCACTCCCAAGCACTGCAGGAGAGGTCTGGTTGTAATTCCTGCCCGAACAAAGGCTGCCTTCACCAGCACTGTCCCATCCCCACCACAACACAGTGCCTGATGCTTCCTTCCCAAAGCCCCCACGCCATCTGCAAGGCTTTTGGTGACCATTGATTTCAGGGTGGTTTTTAATGGCTTTAGGAAAATTGCTTTTGCTCTGCTCACTGCCCATCCCGCGCTCAGGTGGGAGGCATTGCATTGCCCTTGACCTTCACCCAGCCACGAGCCCCTGCAAACCATTTTCTCTTTGATTTTAGTGATGGGAAGCATCTGCCTTTGCTTTGCTTAGAGGCTCATGCAAACTTTCTGCCTTCTCCCTTGCCACTTGCTCAAAGCTCTACGTTGCCTCCCACCGAAGCTCTGCAGCCCGAAGCAGAAAGCTCAGCAGCCCAGAAATAACTCAGAAGATGTAAATCCATCTCTCAGCCCCGGGGATGGGTCTCCATTTCCCCATTGGAGAGGGGAGGCCATGCAATGGGGCCATGTCACGTGCCTGTCCCCGAGCTGCCGGTCCCACTCTGGCTCTTCCTGCTCCACCGCAGAGCTGTGAAGGTTTTACAAACCTTCATTTCCTGACACACATGGGCTGAGGGCAAGGGGTCGTGTTTTGGACAACCTGGTTTTTCCATGGCAACTGGTAGTGATGTCACCGACGTGCAGTGATCAGAAGGGGCCTGGGGAATGGAGAGCTCTCCAGGAACCGGGTAGGAGGTGGGGCTGGGATGGTGCCCAGGGGTGGGGGAGCATCTGCCCTCCTCCCCATCCCTCTGTGCACCCCTGTCCTCCATTGCACAAAGCATCCAACCCTCTCCCCTGCACGGGCATTTGCAGGATGTATCCATCCCGTGGCTCTGAGCTCTCATCCCCTTTGTTCCTCCAGGCATTCTCCTTCTCATCACCAATTTCCCTGCAAAGGGAGCCCCTTTACAACAACCATTAAAATCTCCCGTGGACGAGTACGTGTGGCACTGACAACCAGCATCAGTTTGAATGGTCCTGTGCAGTAGTGTCCGTCTGTCTGCCTGTCCATCCACCTGTCCCTGGAGGCATCTGACACCACAGCACTTTGCCTCCAGGCACAGTGCTGCAGCAAAGCATTATTTGGGTCAGCTCTGAGACGTCACCAGGACACGGGCAGCAAAACCACCCCCCGTGTACAGAGCTGCTAAGGAACCCCCGTTCCACTCCCTGAGGACAGCCTCAGGACCTCTTTTCCACCTCAGAAACACCTCTCCAGGTGGGAAACATCATCAGCTCCAACCCCATCCCTGCTGCTTTATGGACTGACCTGGGCACACAGCTGTACCAAGAGGGAGCAAAGCCAACGGAGTGTTGGGGAGATGGGAAACAAGCTGCTGGTGCTTGGGAAGTGGGCACAGACCCTCAGCAGTGCTCTCCCACAGATTTAAGTGGTAATCAGTAATAGAATTCACTTGCTGCATCCTCATGGAGCAGTGCTCTGCCTGAAAGTCCCAACAAGAAAACAAGCCAGCAAATAGGGAAGGTTTTGTCCAGCTCCCTGCTTTATCTCTCCACGTGACAGCGAGTGGTTTAAGTGGCCTGGGAAAAATGTACCCTCCTCAGCAGCAAATAGCATCCAGAAGAACCCATGTGCATCAAGAAAACAGCAGTCAGAGGTGAACTGGATGCTTGTAGACAGGGATCTGCGCTGAGCAAGTCCACGAAGGCAGAGGGATGCACTCATGGTGGTAGCACAGAGCTGATATCAAACACCATCAAAACAGTGATGCTGTTTCCTTTGCTGGAATCTCACTGGGAGATTTCAGCCAAAATTAAACGGCATCGGCGGTGCGCTCAGACCCTGCAGGGACCCAACAGCACTGGCTCCACTCACAGAACAGGGAAAGAGAAAACAAAACAACCCCACGAGAGAGCTCCCAAAAACGTTGCACGAAAAGTGAACACTCAGCAGAGCGATGTTTCCTGCGCAGTGAGAGTTGGCCGGCGAGTGAACAGGAAATCACTGCTTCCTGCCTGCAGAGGAAGCGCCTATCTAATGCCTGTGATCAAAAACAAACATCGCTTCAATTAAACAAACAAAGGACCCAAAAACTTCAACAGCTCGCAGCCTGGGTCAGCTCCAGGGGTAGGGGGAAAGCGGCCAAAAATAAGGAGCTTGTAACCTTGAGAAGGGCCCTCGTCCTCTTCCTTGCACAGTGACGTTGCTGCAGTGTTTGCGGGAGACAGTGGGGGTTTGGTGACCTCATGGCCACGTCCATGGGGTTGCTGCCACCCCAGAAGCAGGGAGGGGACAGACATGACCTCCAGTGATGTTCCCAGTGCTGGGGTTTGGTGAAGTGTTGATCAGATCCCTCTCAGCCTTCTCCTCTCCACCTGAACAGCCCCGGGACTCACAGCTTTCACCACGAGGAGATGCTCCAGGCCCCCCCATCTCTGTCCCCTCCCTGGCACTCTCCCCACCAGTTCCCATCTGCCTGGAACTGGGGAGCCCAGTGCTGGGCCCGGGGCTCCATGTGGGGCCTCCCCAGGGCAGAGCAGAGGGGAGGAGCCCCTCCCTGGACCACCAGCCCCCTCTGTGCTGTGCCCCACAGGGTCCTATTGGCCTTCTTGGCCACCACTGCCAGCCCTGGGTCTAGATGTGGTCAACCGTTGGTCAACCATTGGTCAACTGGTGGTCAGCCATTGGTCAACATGTGGTCAACCATTGGTCAACGCGTGGTCAACCATTGGTCAACTGGTGGTCAGCCATTGGTGGATTGTTGGTCAACATGTGGTCAACCATTGGTCAACATGTGGTCAACTACTGGTCAACCATTGGTCAACCAGGACCCTCAGGTCCTTCTCTGCAGAAGGACCTCTCCTCCTTTCCAGTAGCTCAGCTCCCAACCTGTTCTGATGTGTGTGGTTATTCCTCCACAGGAACCCTACAGGTCCTTGCAGGACCCCACACTTGCCCTTGTTGAACCTCTTTGGGTTCCTCTCCACCCAGCTCTCAGCCTGCCCTGGTCTCGTTCAATGGCAGCACAGCTTCTGGTGTTTCAGTCACTCCTCCCAGCTTTGTACCATCAGCAAACTCACTGAGGGTGCACTCTAGCCCTCGATCCAGGTCATTGATGAAGATGTCAAATGGTCCTGGGGCTGTTGAAATCACAAAGCCAGAGAAGGATGAGGATTTGGTCACCCTTGTTCTGCCCAAGAGCTGCTTGGGTGCCTGCGGCTCTGCTGGCTTTCAGCCATCTCCCTGTGTTTGGTCTCTCTGCCTGGTCTTGGTTTTGTTTTGAGATTTAGTTTCGTCTATAGAAATATCCCTTCCAAACCGCTGCAGATTGTTTTATTTTAACGCAGAATCCCTTGTCTGAAATATAATGAATTCGGGCTATGGGAATAGGAATCCTTTCTTCTTGCATCTGAACAGAGCAGGACTTACAGCCCCTGGGCTATAAATCAATCCTGGGAGCAGCACGATCGTGAGCCTCTCCTCATCTCAGGGCTGGAGGATGCTGAGGGCTGTGCAGTGCCCAGGGACCTCGTGCTGTTTTTCCAGCTTGCTGCAAACTTTTTGGTTTTGGACAAATCCCAACCAGGAGAGATTGATGCGAGGAGTCAGCAGGATCCAGCAGGATCCAGGTGCTGCCTGGCCCCACGTGCATCGCCGGCCGTGCTGGGGAGTCGATCTGCTGCAGCATTCATCCCCTGAGTTATGGATTCTGGGTCTGACCGAATGCTGTGCGCGTGCCGTTTCCCTGATTTAAAGCACAGGCACAAAGAGGTGGAGGAGGTGGTTTTGCTTTGAACCCAAAGCAAAGAATGGGCTTTTTCCAGCCCTGGCTGAGCCCAGAGCTCCAGCATTGCTCCTTCTGCACACATCCGAGGCTCTGAACCGTCCCAGCTGGAAAAGCCCCTCTCTCCCAGCACAAAACTGAGCAGATAGAAATGAAACAAAGAGGCTGGAGCTGTCACAGGACAGCATGTGTGAAAGGCAGTGCTTCTCTGCATCGCCCACTGCACGAGCAGGTGAGAAATATGGCTCAGGAGCAAAGGAGGGCACACAGCAAACAGGGCAAATGGCTGATCCATGGGAACAGGGAGAGGACATGGGCACACCAGGTCATCGCCTTGCATCCCACAACCTGCATCCCTCTGCCTTGCATCCCACCACCTTGAATTCCATCATCTTGCATCCCATCACTTTGCATCCCATTATCTTGCATCCCATCACTTCCCATCCCACCACCTTGCATCCCAACACATTCTCCTTGCTGTGGGTTTGCACGAGCACTGCAAGGCTCGCGATGGGTTTTGCAGACCCAAACACATCCACCAGGCACAGCACAGAGCAGGACGCAGCGGGTTTCTCCTCGGTGCATTTTGCACTCAAGAGATGCTAAATCAGAGACCACCAGATCCGACCACGGACTAATGGAAAAACTATTCCAGAGTCACCGATAGCCCCACAACAGACTGCAAATATCAAGGATAGGGGAACGTGCGTTCCTCCTGTGTGGCCACCACACAAAAGCTGTTATTCAGCATTTTGCTGGGTGATATTAAAACCATCAGGTGCAGCCATCACGAACACGCTAAGTGCTTGCAGCTCAGGCAAGGCTTTCTGCTTTGTGCACCTGGTTTGCTAAAACAAAATGTTTACCCATTTCCTGCTCGCTGATTTTATTTGTTTTAGAAATAAAACTTCCCAACTAATCACACCCAGTTAATATGTATTTAGAGTGCATCTTCCTGCCAGTGCCTACACAACGCAAGGCTGCATGCAGGAGGACCAGCATCCGGATGCTTGCATTGAAAGCTCCCATCTGAGTCCTTTAAGCAATGTCTGCTCCTTCCTAACGCAGAACTGCAGGCTCAGGCTCGCGGGTGAAAGGATTGCTGATGCTGTTCCATCCCTGGCTGGAAAATCCATGCAACATCCCTGGAAAGTTGATGGCTCCGATGGAAATGCTGGCCAATTTCCTCATTGTGCAGGTGCCAAGAGCAGAGATGAGCTCCTGGAGGCTGCTCCAGAGGGGACTGTGGGCACAGAGCTGGGGAAGACTTTCAGTGGCAGAAGGAGCAGTGAAGCTCTCAGCTCCTCCCGAAAATCAAGAAAACATAGTTATGCCTCTGGAAATCTCCCTTAAATCCAAAGGCTGCATCTCCATTTGTACGAACACGTCAGCTCCTGCTGGAAAAACGCCCGTCCCAGGCAGCAGCTCAGCAGCTCTGGGGGTTTCCTCCTGCTGCAGCCCTGGGTTCTGCTCAGTGTCAGGGCTGGGGATGCTCATCACATCTCCCCTGTTCTACTGCTTTAAAGCCCAATTTTATTCAAATTTTTATCCACATTTTTGTCTCTTTTTATCCTAAATCCATGGGATTTAGGTCTCCCTTTTGTTGATGGGCCCTGGCCCTCCCTGGAATGCAGTAACCCTACCCTGAGCATTCAGCACCCATTCCCAGCACCCACTCCTGAGCCCCTCTCCCTGCAGCTCCCAGCCCATTTTCAGAGACACCGTGGCATTACCCAAAGCTGCACTGAGCAGAAATCCCCAGGAGCAAATGCCACAAACACAGCTGGGATGGAGGGAAAACACCCGGCATTGCACCAGACCAAGAAATGTGATTTTAAGGAGAGAAAAGCTCGACATGCATTTATTCTACTCTGATGCTCTGCATTGCACACCGCATGATTTTTGCACAAGCCTCAGGTCCTGCAGGTCTCCAGGAGAACCCCATGGTTTAGGGTTGCATAGAACAGAACACGCTGCACTTCTGGGATGCAGAATCCCAGACAGTGATGCCTTAACAAGAATTCAAGTTTCTTTCACGCCTTGGGTGACCATTCCTGGTCCTAACACCCAGAACCATGCTTGGTTTTTCCCAGTTGCCAGCACCAGCACCAGCAGCAGGAGGTTCCTCCCATTGCCTGCTCAGGGCACTGCTTCCCTTCTCCCCACTGCAAACAGACCTTGCACACACACCAAGCAGCACTAGCATCCCTTCTTTTCCCAAATAATTCACCTCCCATGAGATCAAGGCCCACTAAAGGGGCAGAGCTGCCCACAGACCCCCCTGGGCTGCATGGGAGCAGTGGGGCACACCCTCCTCCCTGCCTGGAGCCACTTTCCTGGCACAGATGCAGCCTTCAGCACCTGACCCACTTCTGCTCGACTCAGCTGCGCTCCTCCAGCGTTTTTTAGCACAAAATCACATCGTTGCACATGCCCAGGTCCACCCTCTTAACCCACGTCCCCCTCCATTGGTGTTTTTCCCTGTTTCCCCATTTTCCATATGGAAATCATCAGCTGCTCCCAAAGCCCCCACCGGGAGGGTTCGACTTCTCCGGATCAGGAGCACAACCACAGATCCCTGTAGCTGGGCTGAGCGGTTGCCAAAGGAGCCTCCTCCTCATCTTCATCCTCATCCTCCTCATCATCCTCCTCCACTTCCTCCTTGTCCTCCTCGCTTTCTCTCTTTCCCCTCCTCTTCATCCTCCTCCTCTCTTTCTCTCCTCCTCCTCCTCTTAATCTTCCTCCTCCTCCAAGCCACTCTCCAGACCCCTTCTCTTGGATGGATTCCCTCCGGCCATGGGATGCAGGAGACCAAGAAAGCCCCTGGAACCCATCCCCACAGCACTTCTCCCAAACTTTCCCTCCTTGCAGCAATTTGGGACCCACCTGCACCAGAGCTCTGTGGGCTC
This sequence comes from Penelope pileata, assembly GCA_013396635.1. Classification (NCBI taxonomy): domain Eukaryota; kingdom Metazoa; phylum Chordata; class Aves; order Galliformes; family Cracidae; genus Penelope; species Penelope pileata. The sequence goes on from WBMW01005277.1 coordinate 230,593, forward strand.
CTCTGAGGCTCAGCCTTTGGGCAATGCTTTCAGGGCTCTGTTCCATGCCCCATCCCTCAGACATCCGACAGAATTTCCCAGCTGAAGATGCTATTTCCTACAAATCTGACTTCAGCACAGCACAGCAGATACAGGAGATGGAGACGGGGAGGAAAATCCCTGTGCACTGCTCCAACATCAGCATCATTTGCACTGGGTTTAGCTGCGTGCTCCCATCTCCTCAAGCTTCTGCTCATTCTGCTTTATGGGATTTACGACATTTCTCTGAAGGATGCAGCATTTCCCATGCACACCTGGCAATGCTGCCCTCACCCATTTGTTCTGCAAGTTCCTGCACTGCTGCACAGCCCATGTGTGTCACCTGTACTCATTCTGCACATTGCACTTCCCAATTGCCCTCAGTGACACGAATGTAGGGAACACATTGCAACTACAGGGGAGCAGAGGAGCAGTGACCAGGGTTGCTCCGACCTCAGCCATCCTCTGGAGTCGCAGACTCTGTTCCTTTGTTCTCATTGCACTCAAAGCAAAATAACAGATGAGAAGTTTGCATAATGACAAAGAGGAGCTGCCAGGACGGGGAGCACAGAGATGCACACCAGAGCCCAGAGACTGCAAGCACCAAAAAGGAAAATGTCCTGAGATGGTGGGGCTGTTTGCCAGAGGGGAGCACCAGGAGCAGGGATGGTTCACATTGAACAGAGCAACATCCTGGGGAGCTCAGGCCTGGGGAGCTGCTCTGGAGGAGCTGCAGGTTTGCAAGGTGTATTCTTGCAGTGTGCAATCCCTTGCATGGTCATAAAGGTGTATCTGGAGCAGGGTTTGGGGTCTGCCATGGTCTCCTCTGTGAATCATTTTCCTGGGAGAGTGAGATAGGAGCCTGCACTGCAACACTGCAGCCCCACCACTTACCCTGAATTCACTTAATTAACAAAAACTACATTCTGAGATGTCCTCGATTTTTGTACAGCAAACAGCACAAAGAGATCCCTTGGGCAGAGCCACGCTGCAGCCCCACAGCACCAGTGCTCTGCACGAAGCATCCCCCCACGGCCCATCATCATTCCCCTGCATGGAGCTGCTCCCCATGGCCCCATGTCACCAGTTCTGTGCACGGGGCATCTCCCCATGGCCTCACAGCACCAATCCCCTGCACGGGGCATCGCCTCATGGCCCAACATCACCATTCCTCTGCACGGAGCAGCTCCCCACGGCCCCATGTCACTGGTCCCTGCACGGGGCAACTCCCGGTGCTCCATCCATCTCATGCTTTGCCACTTAAAAGAAACTTCTGCCTGCTGAAGGCAGAGCAGGAGCAGTGAGGGCAGCAGCAGGAGGGGCTGCAGCATCCACACTGGGCAGCCCCCACCTCCCAAACCACCCAGCATCATCCTCCTGCAGCACAGCTCCCAGCACACGATTGCATCACTTTTGTTTTTCTTTGAGGGATGGATTCCTCCCATCTCGCTGAGCGGCCCTTGCCCGGGGGCACACAGCTGGGCCAGGTGACACAGATGACAAAGGTGACAAAGCCACCCACAGCGATGGAGATAGCATGATGGGGAGAGTGCAATGGGGACAGCATAATGGGGTTGGCACAATGGGGACAGCACAATGGGGACAGCACAGTGGGGACAATATGATGAGGACAGTGCAATGAGTAGAACACAGTGGGGACAGCACAATGGGGACAGTGCAATAGGGGTGGTGTAATGGGGATGGCACAAAGGGGCACAGCACAATGGGGAGAGGGCAATGGGGACAGCACAACGGGGACAGCACGATGGGGCATAGCACGATGGGGACAGCACAACGGGGACGGCACAGTGGGGATGGCACAGTGGGGACAACATGATGGGGACAGTGCAATGAGTAAAATACAATGGGGACAGCGCAATGGGGATGGCACAATGGGGCACAGCGTGATGGGGACAGAGCAGTGGGGACAGCGGAGTGAGCACAGAGCAATGGGGACAGCGCAACGTGGACAACACAGTGGGGCACGGCACAATGGGGGCAACACAATAGGGACAGTGCAATGGGGACAACACAATGGGGCACAGCACAGTGGGGACAGCACTGGCACCTCCTTGGGTTGGGTTGGGTTGGGTTGGGTTGGGGGAGCTGGGGCACCCGCAGCATCACACACCCCATGGGAACAGCAGAGCCCCCCAGGGGTACTCACCCCGACTTTGTCCTTGCATCCAGAGGAGTTAAAGCCCGTGGAGATGAGGTCGCATTGTTCGAGATGCGCTCGGGGGGAGGCAACTGCGTTCTTTATATCTCAAAGATTCACTAAAGTTCAGGAAGAGAGAGGAACGAGAGGGGAAGGCGAAAGGGGAGGGACTGAGCGGAGGGCCCAGAGGCCGTATAGAATGACAATGGAAGGAAATGCTTTATCAAACCTAGAAAGCCAACCCTGTCCTGGGAACACAGGGGGAGAAAAAAAATGAGAAGAAAAGGGAGTTTGGCCGCGGCGGTTCCTTGCAGCCCTCCTCCCCCAGCCCCTTGCTGCAAACACAATGCGGCTGAACGCGTCCGGCTCACTGTTTTTTTTTTTTTTTTCATTAAACAGAAAGAATTTTCAGTTCTTTCAAAAAAAAAAAAAAAAAATCCAACAACCAAACCCTGCCCGGGAATGGGAATGTGACGCTCTTCCCCCTCCCCCGGCTGCAGCCTTCCAAGTTTCTATGAGTCAAACGTTTGCAATGTGTTACCGAAATGTTACCAAGCTGGAATGCAGCATCCCAGAGGGTTTAGCTCATTAAACTTTTGTTTGTGGGCCGGGAGAAAGTGTCACCGGCAGAGAACGGGGTCCTTCGTCCTTTTATTTTTCCCATCTGGGGGCACTCGGTGAGGGGGCATGGACCCAACGCTCCCATCCCAATGGCACCACCAAGGGAGAGCCCAAGGGGAACGGTGAATCCCATGCAGCAGGTGGGAAACGGAGGGGAATTGAATGGTGCAGACATCCCACAGCCCAGAGCTGAGCTGCCAAAGCCCTCCAGGCAGATTTTGGGTCGGCAAAGCATCGTTCCTCACCCCACAGCCTTTGGATTCATCGTAGAATCAATGGGTTGGGTTGGATGGGACCTTCATCCCAAAATACGCACTTCCAACCAACAAATCCATGTCCAATGTCTACGGCGTTTTCCAGAAGCATCCACTGTGGGTTTGCACGCATCAAACTTCTCAATTTTTTCCTCCAGAACCCCACATCCTACCAAGAAACACTTCTTTAGGATATTAAAATTACCACCAACAGTAACATCTTCCTTCTTGCTTGGCCGTGCTTGAGTTTAGCTCCTAGAAATTGATGATTGCTTTGCAATTTATCACTTTCAGATCCAGCTAACCCAGAATTTTCCGTTGTCACTATCCACCCCTCAGTGGGTTGGGATGCCGTTGGGTTTTGATGCGCAGAACAGATTCAGCTCCTTCTATCCCCTGCAGATCATCTGAAGACTTCTTGCCTCCCAAGGACTACCAAAAGCCGTGCAGATTCCCAACGTGAAGGCAGCTGGGAAAAAAAAAAAGGGAAAAAAAAGTCCAACCTCAGGATGGGAAAGTGAATGTTTTGGGGAAGTGAAGCCAGCTGCACCCCAAGGAGCTCAGTGCTGTGTGACGCTGGGGGGAGCCCAGGGATGGTGCTTGGTATGGGGAACACACGGGGCTCAAATTCTCCTAAGAGCAGAACTGGGGCTCTCTGCTCTGCTCTTGGGTTGGGGGATCACCGTTAATAACCCCTCCTGTCTATTTCCAGCGTCCTTTGGTGCCAATTGAAGCAACATCAGTGGAAAATAGGGAGCATGGTGGACCTTCCCCACCTCTCCAAATTGTGTCCTGGCCTGGCAGGGAGGCGTGAGACCAGGGGCAGCCCAAATCTTCCCGAAAAGCAGAAATTCAGTTTGGCTGTTCTGAGGAAAATTGCTCATTTATCCTCAAATTTCAGAGCAACACTCCCATCCAACAGAAGGGAAATGCTGGAAGGGGGCTGGGGGGGATCTATCAGCCCTCAGAGGGTGTGGGTGGCTTTCATAGAATCACGGGGATTTCTCCCCAAAAAAGTCCCATCGTGAGGTGTCCTGGAAGAGCCCTACAACTCCCAGGTCCAATGATTCTGCACAGAAAATTGTTCTGGAATCATCCTTTTGGCACCCGGAGAGTATTGCCACACCTGCAACAGCTGCAAAACATATTCGGGTTAAAAAAAGAAATCAGGATAAAATTGTTCTCGGGATTTTTCTGATTCTGTTCTCGGGTAAAAGAATTTGATATGAAAGAAGAAAAAAAAAGGGAAAAACAAAGATCGTAGGGAAAGAGGAGATGGGAGTGGTAAAGATGTTCTTAGGAGGGATTTTGGGAATGGGCCATGTGGGGCTGTGTCCCCATGCAGGGTCAGTCCAGGTTGGAGCCCAGAACAAATTGCAAACTTTATGGTGGTGAGGACATGGAGAGACCCAGGGATGGGGTGAGCAGAGCTCTCAGAACCACGCTGGGACCATCCTGGGAGGGAAAGCAGCGCTGAACTCCACTGCAGTTGTGCAAACACTGAGCACCGGTGCTTGAATCCGCGCTGGCATTTTCCAAGAGAGCTTCTCCAAGGCTTTATCGTGAGCAAAGCAAACCTCTCTGCATTCCACGGGCTCCTGGAGTCCCTGGCTGCGTGCACGTTGCGTACAAGGGGAATCTTCATGTGGTTTGTGTTTGTAAGGCTGCCCCATGGGTACACCCTGCTGAATTTACACTCCACGATGCTGCTGCAGCCCAGCCAGAACCCCCAATGTCCCCATCGCTGGGGGCACGGCCATGGACCTGAGCAGCTCCAGGGCACGGTGGCAGCCGATGCCACAGGGTTTGTAGGTGCCCCCATCAGCACCAATAATTCATTTAGGGCTGGGAGGAGGGGAAGGGCTCTACACACAGCACTGACACAGCCAGGTATGCTGTCCAGAGAGCTCTCAGAGGGTGAAGAGCATTCCCTTCATACGCTGGGAAACTACAGGCTGCTGCTTCTGCAGGGGTATGGTGTGGTCTGAGGTGGTGCTTAGGGATACAAAGGTGCCGATGGATTTTGAGAAGCCCTTGGGCACCAAACCCTAGAAGCATCGCTGGGTGCCTGCATCTCTTTGCATACGCTGAGCACAGCTTCAGGATCCCCTCCAGCCCAGCACAGAGCCCCCAGCCTCACCGCTGCCTCTCAGGGGCTCCCCCTGGGTCGGGAGCATCCCTGCTGCCCTGGCACACTGACAGTTTGGCTTTTGCTTCGAGATAGCTCTCACCTCACCTGCGATTTTCCTCCTTGCCTGGAAGGGGAGCAGAGCCAGGCACTGAGCGGTGCCTCAAGATCCGCAGCGTGGGTGCAGGGGAGGATGGGGAGAGCCGCCTGCAGCTGCCATAGAAGGCAGAAGAGGAGCAGGTTTGTTCTGCAGGGGGAGAAGAGTTATGGCTGCAATCCACAGCAGCTAAAAATACTCCAGCGTGGGGGACCAGTGCGTATGAGAGATGCTCAGCATACCCAGCAGGCAGCACTGGGGTGCTGAGGCCCAAGAACTGAAGTGCTTCTGTGCACTTTGCTTCATTTTGGACTCCAAAGCAAATGCAGCAGCTTGGTTTGGCAGTGTGTTAATTATTAGTGCACAAATTGGAGTCACAGCTCTGCAGGTTCTTTGCATCAGCAGCGTGACTGCAAGGAACTGCTGAGCCCAAGGGAGCTGTGCCTCTGCTCTGCACGGAGCAGCACGACTGCATCCTGCATGGGCTATTGCAGCACTGCACTGCATGGAGCAGCACAACTGCATCCTGCATGGATTATTGCAGCACTGCATTGCATGGAGCAGCATGACTGCATCCTGCATGGGCTATTGCAGCACTGCACTGCATGGAGCAGCACAGCTGCATCCTGCATGGGCTATTGCAGCACTGCATTGCATGGAGCAGCACAACTGCATCTTGCATGGGCTATTGCAGCACTGCACGGAGCAGCACGACTGCATCCTGCATTGGCTATTGCAGCACTGCACTGCACGGAGCAGCATGACTGCATCTTGCATTGGCTATTGCAGTGCTGCATTGCATGGAGCAGCACAACTGCATCTTGCATGGGCTATTGCAGCGCTGCATTGCACAAAGCAGCACGGCTGCATCCTGCATGGGCTATTGCAGCACTGCTCTGCACTGTAAGCCCAACAAAGAGCAGGAAACAGGATCAAGTTACCCATTCCTCAATCTCCTAAGGATGGAGAAGGTGCACAGTGGGACAGTGCCCTCCTGCACCACCCCAGCACCTCCCCAGGCCCCGACCCAGCAGCCTCGATCATTTCACATCTGGAGTTTCAGCCAGCAAAAGGCATCTCCAAGGGCTTTTCCCCTTTTGAAAAGGGTGGTCCCTCGCAGATGACTTGCAGCAAGGGCGTGAGGAAGAACTCGCCTGGCCCCGGGCCCAGTAAATCACAGTTCAGAGACAGCTGAACTCCATTTTGTGCTTATTAACCCCAGCCCTGCTCCATTTGTTTGGCCTGTCTGAGGCTAAATATAGCGAGGGGAGCAGCATGGAGGGGAGAATTCATGCAGCTGTTGAGTGCAGCCCCCCCCCCACCTTTCCCAAATGATAATAATAATTTAAAAAAAAAAAAAAAAAAAAAGTTCCAGCAAAACAGAATGGCTATGGCTGGGAAATGGGAAGCAGCTGTGAAGAGGAGGGCAGAGGTGTCCCAAAGGGAGGCCTGACTTCAAACCTTGCAGGAAATGTACGAGGAATTCCACAGCCGCTTTTCCAATCCATCATCCCACCCGTGGCCGAGCAAGGAGCATCTCTGGGGGGCTGAGATCCACACAAGTGGCTGCTGGCTCTGCTGCCCCATCCCCAGCCCTTGCTGTGACGCATTCTGCTCGCTGCAGACAGAGGGGACCCCGGGAGCAGGCAGGGGATGCCATCTTCTGTGCACATCTGGTAGTGAAAAGCTTGGAATAGCAGGGAAAAAATCTGACCAACTTGCACTGAAATATGCAGCCTAGATGGTGAGGAGAGGAGTGAGGTGAAAAAGCAGAGCTGGAGACACACAGAGGTGCCCTGCTCAGCCCAATGCCCCCTCCTGCACCCAGGAGCTGCTCCTCATTGTGCCTCGTTTTTGAGCTGTCAGAGAGGAATGCACCAGGCAGGACGATGCCCCATGAGCAGTCTGCACACAAAAGCTTCCCCTTGGCTGGAAACCACGCTGTGAGTACAGAGAAATGCTCCGAGTGGCATCCAGGGCTCTGAGCTCCTGCTGCTGGGCATGGGGGAGCTGCCCCTGGGTGCGTGCTGGAGCTGGGCACCATTTATCCTGGATGGATTTAAATCAGGGCTGGCACTTCTACCCAGGCACAATCCACCTGCTTTCTGCTGGGTGCGTGCTTCCCGAGGCACGTGTGCTATTTAATGCTGATGTATTTAAGCTGATTGCTTTCCCCTCCAGACTTTCCCTGATCAGACAGTTCCACAGCCAAGCTTATCTCGTTGAAAATCGCTTTTATCTCCCTCAGATTTCCCCGAGCACACACTCGCATCCTCTTTCCCTCAAGGTAGAGCCAGACTCTGCCTGTTGTGTTGGCAAACCGTGATGGGGGTGCCTCAATCTGAGCCTGAGCCCCACAGATCTGAGCCTGAGCCCTTTGCTGGGGCTGGATTGGGTTGACCTTCCCTCCCAGTTGTGCTCCTGGAGGTGGAAGGAGCATTGTGGGGAGCAGAGACCATTCCCCCCCAAGGGAGAATGCTCCATCCCAGAGCCCTGGGTCTCTAGGGCAGTGCCAGCATAGGGAAGCTCACTGCTGACCCCTAATCATCCATTTTTTTCCCTGGATCTATCAGCATCTCTGGCAAAGCCACTCGCACCTGAGCTGCTGCTCTGGCAGATGCTGCAATAGTTTATAGCTTAAATTTTCTGCTGCAGATGAAGCTCAGAGATGGGAATGTGATCGCTCAGCCTGTCCCCAGGTTGGGGTACAGGTGGCAGTGTATCACCTGGCCAGGTAAAGCCAGGGGTGTGTGGTTTGCGGGAAAAAATGGTCCTGCTTTGCTGCAGATGGCATCCAGGGTGTGTTCCTGGTGTTACCCAACAGCCCATGTTCATAGAATCATAGAACCACGGGATGGCTTCGGTTGGAACGGTCCTTGAAGTTCAAAGAATCCTAGAATAACTTGGGTTGGAAAGGTCTTGAAAGATTATAGACTCATAGGATGACTTGGGCTGGAAGGGTCCTGAGAGATCATACAACTGTAGAATGATCTGAGTTGGAAGGGTCCTTAAAGGTCATAGAACCATGGAATGGCTAGTGTTGGAAGGGTCCTTAAAGATTATAGAACTATAGAACCATAGAATGGCTTGGGTTGGAAGAGTCCTTCAAGATCATAGAACAGTTTGGGTTGGAAAGGTCCTTCAAGATCATACAAATATAGAATGATTTGAGTTGGAAGAGTCCTTCAAGGCCATAGAACCATAGAATTGCTTGGGTTGGAAAGGTCTTTATGGATCATACAATGACAGAATCACAGCCTGGTTGGGTTGGAAGGGTCCTTACAGCCTCCCCAGCCCCACCCCTGCCCTAGGCTGGTCCCACCCCTCCCTCAGGGTGCCCAGGGCCCCATCCAGCCTGGTCCTAGGCACCTGCAGCTCTGAGCAGTGCCAGGGCCTCCCCACTTCTGAGCTGTGTGACACATCACTCTCCCTCCTGGTTGTGAGCTCTCCCACCCCAGCTCGCAGCTTCCTGTTTGCCGGGGGAGCTGGGGGTGAGCACAGCCCCAGCCCTGTTTTCGTGCAGCTCCTTCCCCTGGGCTGCGGTTTCAGCAGCTGGCAGCACCGGGCACCCCACAGCCAGGTGTGACCGCACGGGGCCGCTTCGGGGCGACGGAGAAGAGCGGGGACCTCAGATCAAGGTCGAGGGAAGGAGCTTCCCTGCAAAGAGCTGCAGCGGGGTGGGCTCGTGGCTGCAGCCTGGAGCTCCAAACTGCACCCATTGCTCCTGCTGGGCTGCTCACCTAGAACGAGAAACAGAGCATGGTATGAAACATGAAACTTATGAACCCATGCTTCTTATGGAGAATAATTTTCAAAATAATCATCTTTTATACATCTAATCTTCGGAAAAATAAACAATTCCTACTGATAATTATAGACCTCTAAGGACAATATAGTAAACAGGATGACTATGTCCTCTCTAACAATTTCTTATTTGGTAGAAAGTCTCATAAAGAATGAAAAGCATCACTTGAAGCAGTGCTCAGTGAATCATACATGTCGATTGGTTCGGTTGGGTTGGGTTCCTCCGCTTCTGTGGGATATTCGTGGCGTCACGGCCTCTTCTCACAACATCAATGTTCCGTGACCAGACAGCAATTCAAGCACAAAGCCACGTGCTCTATCCCACTGAAGCCATTTCTTGTCGAGTTCCTAGGAGAAAAGAGCAGAGGACTCTTTTCTTTTGGCGAAACCCATGCAAAGCTCTGGGATGCAAACAGGAGGCCGGCATTTTCCTTTGGAACACGTCCCAGTTTTGCCATTTTTTGCTCCTCCAGGTTGAGGGGAACAGTGCTGTGGTCCAGGTGCCTCCTGCACCCACCCATCCCAGGGTCCTCCTCCATCTCCCACATCACTCTGCTAAAGAGGAAGGGGTGAGCAGAGCACCCAGCACAGCAGTGGCTCTTCCACACCCTTCATTCTGTTCCCTCCATCACCCCTTAACGTGTGCTCCAGCACAGCACAGAGCAGTTCATTCAAAACCGACCACAGAGAAACTAATTCAGGCCTGAAAGCTGCCAGGAACTCCCCAAAATTAACCCCTTTGTGCTCACTTTGCCCCGGCTTTGCTGTGTTTTAAGCCAAGTGCTGCACCCATCAGAACAGCTCAGCACCGCGTGCCCAAGCGCAACGTTTCCCCATCCTCCTTCGCCCAGCAGCCCCTGCTCACTCCAAACCACTGTGCCAGCCCCAGCATAAACTGCCCCAAAAATGAGAAATTCCTCCTGTGAGGTTGAGAGGATGGGGATTCCTCTGAGCATCTCCATCCGTGTGCAGGAGAGGGAGAGCATGGAGAGAGCGTCCAGTCGATTGTGCCAACCCCTGGTCAGGAGCAGGAGTGTGATTGCTGGGGCCAGAGGCACTAAGGAGCTTGGGAGGAATTTGCACAAAACCTTTGACACAGGAGACATTTCCCTTTCTGGCCAAGACAAACAAAGGAAGGAAGTGTCTGGGACATTTACAGCGACCTAGTGGAGACAGGTAAGGGTAGATAAGGGCTGAAGGAAGAGTGGGCTGGGCAAGGGAAGTATCTCGTTCTGAGATTTGTTTGATTCCTTTGCACTCTGCGGATCAGCTCCGGGGGAGGCGATGCTGCCTGGGGAGGGCTGCGTGCAATGGGAGAAACATCGCCGCAGTGCTGAGCACAGGGTTTCTCCTTGCACACCACTTTTGGTGTTTTGTTTTGTTTTGTTTTGTTTTTTGCAAAGTCCTCCATGCCCAGTGCTTCTCCTGAAGCTCCCAGGATTTTGCTGCCCGTTAGCTGACCACCATCCCTCTCCCGACAAAGGATGCTGGCTGATGTCTGCCCTTACCATGCTGAGTTCTCAGCTTCATGGTTTGCTACAAAAGACCCCTTGCTCCTTTCCATCACCTGTCAGAAAGCCATAAGCTCGCGGTGATTTCAATGGCAGCCTCCAAAGCTGGAGGCCAGCAGCGACAACCTCCTGCACAAGCCAAGCCCCAGCTCCAAATCTTGCTTAAAAGGGTTAACTTTGTCTTCATGGGTTAATTTTCCTCCCTGGGTTTGTTTCTCCTTGGAGTTATCTGTGCAGTGGGAGCTGACCCCATCCCTCCCTTAACACTGTGCTCTTCGACCTCAACCCTTCCCATTCTCCATCAAACCCCTCCAGTTTTAACCTTTTTCTCACCCAGAATGCGACGTAGCAACAGCTCACGGGGAGGCTCGGAGATCGTAAAAACAAAGCTGCAGCATTCTGGGTTATTTATAAAGCAAGCTGGACAAATAAACGTTTCCTACCCAGAATGGTCAAGGTTAAGAACCCATAGTTCTCCTTTCCTATGGGGACCGTGCTGGTGACTCATTCCCGGCAGCGCTCGGGGGCTTCCAGCACGGGGGCTGGAAGCGAGGAGCTGGCAGAGGCACCAGAAGAGCCAAGTCCACCCTCTTTGTTGCTATTTAGCACAGAAAAGCCATCCGTAATGCATGCAAGTTCTTTATTAAAAAAATTTAAAATAAAAAATTGGCTGGAGCACCATCTTGAGGCAGTTTCTGGAAATGGTGGAAGAGCATCTTGTAGCATCTTCCAGAGGGGGAATCACCCTTGGACAAAATCTCAAAGTCTCCGGTGCTGGATATTCATCGTAGAATCAACATCATAGGATGGCTTGGGTTGGAATGGTCCTGAAAGATCATAGAACCATGGAATGGTTTGGGTTGGAAGGGTCCTTAAAGGTCACAGAACTACAGAATGGCTTGGGTTGGAAGGGTCCTGAAATATCATAGAACCCTGGAAGGGCTTGGGTTGGAAGAGTCCTTAAAGGTCATAGAACTATAGAATGGCTTGGGTTGGAATCATAGAATGTCTTGAGTTGGAAGGGTCCTTAAAGGTCACAGAACTATAGAATGGCTTGGGTTGGAATCATAGAATGTCTTGAGTTGGAAGGGTCCTTAAAGGTCACAGAACTATAGAATGGCTTGGGTTGGAATCATAGAATCATCAAGGTTGGAAAAGACCTCTAAGATCATTTAGTCCAACCATCTCCCAGTTGGTCTCTCCTGTACCCCCCAAACCAGGAGGGAGCCCCTTGAATCACCCTTTTTTTCCTTACTGACTCTTCCCTGTGTATTCGTACCCTTCTTGGTTGCAGACATACTTGATTGGGGTAACTTCTTGCGTACATTTCCCCACCCTTCATTATTGCTTGCATAGAAGCACGGGTCGATCTGCCCAAAATTAGGAAATGCTTCTCCATTTCTCCTCCAAAAACACTTTTTACGACTGGGCTTAATCTTTATCTTTTTTTTTCTAAGGTTTTCTTTCAAGAACTCTAAGGCTCTGCCTATATCTTCTGTTGCTTTTGGCTACACCTTTACGAATCCACTCTGTCTTTTTGACAGCATTTGGGCACTGCAGAGTGCTGCTTCCCTTTGCTCTCTGAGAGTGGAGACCATAATAGTTTGGAATGTTGCTGATGCTGAAAACTGAGCCTAAGCCTTGGGTGCACCCCAACGCAGCACTGAGCAAGCTGTACCCTGCAGTGCTGTGAACAGGTTGGCTCTGTTTTGTTGGGTTTTGTTGGGTTTTGTTGGGTTTTATTGGGTTTTGTCGTGTTTTGTTGGGTTTTATCGTGTTTTGTTGGGTTTTATTGGGTTTTCTGGCACTATTTGATGGGTTTTGTCCATTTTTTGCTTGTCTTTTTTAACTATTATTTGTTGTGCTTTTGGGGGGTAGGACTATTTTTTTTCCTCAAGGATTTTCTTTCTGCAGTCTGACCCACCAGGTGCTCATCACAAAGACAATCTGATTTTTCGCTGTGCACAGTCCAGCTGATTCCTGCACAAAACACCAACTCCGTGTTGCCCATTTCAGAGGAATCCTCACCAAAACTGCACAGGCTGGGAACGCCTCGCGTCCCGAAGCGTTGTTTTTCTCCAGATGCCCTATGCCACTAAACACTTCCTTCCCCTTTGGTGCTGGAGGTTGGAAGCACGGTGTCTGTTTGAGCAGGGCCTCTCTATCTCCAGCATCTGCTTATCTGCAGCTCAAAGGAAATTCTGTTTGGCTGATGCTTTCCAGCTCCGGATGAAACGCCTCCTGCCTGCAATGCAGTTTCATAAGCAAGGGGCTCGAATGCTGTGGGCTGCAGTAATGCAGCCTGTGAAAATAATCAGGGGTTCTTGCTTTGGGCAGTCAATGACTGTGAGGCCAAAGTTGCTGTGGGGATCATCAGGAGGATGCAGGGGGTTGAGCGTAGACTCTACACATGCACACGGGCAATGTCTCAAAAGCAAAATGCTAAGGGCAATGTCTCAAAAGCAAAATGCCAAATAAAATCCCACCAAAGGAAGGAAGAGCACAAGGATTTCACCACTAGAAAGTCTGGGCAGGTTTAAGAGCTTGCTTCTGTTGAAAAGGGGAGATTCACGTTTTCACACATCTTTGCATCACCCAACAGCGTGCCTCATGGCACAGCTCTTGACGCTGTGCTAAAAATAAAGCAACGTGCAAGGTGCCGACAGCCTCCCCATGTGCTTTGAACCTAGAGAGAAAAACAGCACAAGACGAGAAAACAACATAAAAAAACCTTTGAGGGTGCTGCAGATGTGGAGAGGCCTTGGCCAAGCACTAGGCAGCAGGTACAGAACCAGCATCCGCTGTGGTGTTACAAAGTTCTCCCCAAAAATGTGGGCTACAAAGGTGCTGTGAGCCCCAGAACCTTAGGGTCTGAGCCCCATTGGCCTTCCTGGCCATAAGGGCACGGTGCTGGCTCCAACTGTTGGCCAACTGTTGGTCAACCACTGGTCAACCATTGGTCAACTGTTGGTCAACCATTGGTCAACCAGAATGCCCAGGTCCTTCACTGCAGGGCTCCTTTCCAGCAGCTCAGACCCTGACCTGTACTGATGTGCGTGGTTGTTCTGCCCCAGGTGTAGAGCTCTACACTCATCCTTGGGGGAGGAGTCAGAATTAGGGAGCAATACAATTTGTTTTCTTTTTCTAGAAGACATTGTATATTTTTATTCTCCCTTCCCTTCCCTTCCCTTCCCTTCCCTTCCCTTCCCTTC
>WBMW01005277.1:245239-274693 GCA_013396635.1 Penelope pileata
TCAACCATTGGTCAACTGTTGGTCAACCATTGGTCAACCAGAATGCCCAGGTCCTTCACTGCAGGGCTCCTTTCCAGCAGCTCAGACCCTGACCTGTACTGATGTGCGTGGTTGTTCTGCCCCAGGTGTAGAGCTCTACACTCATCCTTGGGGGAGGAGTCAGAATTAGGGAGCAATACAATTTGTTTTCTTTTTCTAGAAGACATTGTATATTTTTATTCTCCCTTCCCTTCCCTTCCCTCTTCTCTTTTTGGGGAATTTAGATAAAAGTTAGGACAAAAAGAATTGCCAAATTAGTTCCAAGTTAAAGCCCGAGAAAAACTCCAGGGGTTCAGGGGTTCACCAAACCCAGTTTTGCTCGTGCAGGAAATCACATGGAGCATCCTCATCTGTGACTGGGTAAAATCCTTCCCAGCAAGGCAGCCCCCCCAAAAAAGCAGATTTTGGAGGAATGGAGATTTTTCAGGAACAGACAATATGTGGAGATCTGTCTGCAGAAATACCCAGGTCCCATCCCTGTTTGGGAGGGCCACTTTGAGCTGTTTCTTCACAAATTAACACGTGTAGAAGCATCTTTCTCTCTGTAGTCACATTTTGGGTGTCTTTAGTTAGTTACAGTTGCTGTCAGCTTCTTGTTTGAAGCTGCATTTTAGTTTCCTGCTTGAAGAAAACCACAGCCACCAACTCGAGTCGTTTTTGAATTTCACGGCAATTAGAATTACATCGTTTAAAATTACATTCTCTTCCAAAATACGTACAGAAGATCAGTAGATTTGAAAAGTCCTCCTGCCCAAAGAAAGATGATTTCCATCATTCCTGACCCATTTCTTTAGCTTGCTCTTGAAGTTTGCTTTTCTTCTAGACTCCCACTTTGCAAGGAGAAAATAACTAAAAAATCTCCTTGGAAGAGCACCAGTCCTGGATCCACTCTGGAGCGATTTTTCTGAAATGTGTTCCTTTAGTTTGCTCATGCACCATGTGGAACGGTGTCAAAAGCCATAAAACTCTATTTACTGCCTCTCCGTGGAGTGCAGTGCTCATAATATCGTTGTAGAAGTAAATTATCTTGGCTTGGGATGGTTAGTTCTTGCCAAATGACTATTGCCTGTTACTCATTTTCTTTGGTCTTCTTTTTTAGGTGCTGACAAACAACGTGTTTAACTGCTTGTTCCACCATTTCCCAGATCCCAACGCCATATCATTCTCTCCTCATCTTCCATCTCCATTTAAGACAAATCTCCAGCATTTCTCTTGGACATTTTCCACCTTTTCAGGTTATGGAGACTTTTCAGAGCTTCCTTCCAACTGCTGACTCTATTTAATCTTGCCTACATAGCCCCAAAGTACATCACAAGTGGAAGTGCCTTTAGCTTGCTCTTTCCTTATTGCATCCTTCCCTCTCATGGGTCACAATTTCTTCTCTCGTGGGTCACAATTGACCCATGTCAATCCTGTTGCTTCTCTGACCGACCGCCTTTGAAGCCAGGCTGAAATGTTCCGACCTTCTTGGCATCATCACTGCTTGCTTCTGCTCCTGAGGAAGGTTTGGATCTGCTGTTTCCTGGGCGTCCCTCTCAACACACACAACTTTCCCCATTACCCACCACAGTGGAGCAATCTCCTACCCAAGGGGAGCGATCTCTTTGCCTGCTTTTACCCATAGCTTCCAACAGTCCAAGTGCACCGTGTTCTGCTTGTTTCTAAACCATGCAGGAAACAGATTCTTCCCCCAGTATCTATATCACTTTAATTAACACATTGTTTAAATCATCCATCAGCTATTATTCTCTCTTTCTGCACATTATGTTCAGTTGTCATCACTTCAGCTCCTCTTCTTTTCCCATCGCTCTCTGAGAATTTGGCTCTGAGCTTCACATAGCAACTCCACAATCTTATCAAAATCTTAACACCGCAATTTCTCATTTCTTTTCTGCCGCGATAGGAGGACCAGCAGCTGGCTGCTGGACTCAGAGGATCTGATTTTCTCTTTTCTTCCAGCTTCCTTTAGTTAACAATCCTGCAACGGCTCCTGGCCATTCCCAGCCTTGCAAAAACGCTCTCCAAATTTCACGTCCTAACCTCACATGGTGCTAAAAGCACGTGGCAGCTACGTGCACAGCGCAAGGTCTGATCCCAAAAAGCCACTTTTGGGCTTTCACTGCCCATGGAGCTCTGTGCTATGTGCTCATAGAGGCTGCAGCTCCTGAGGGGGCTGAAATGGCCCAAGGAGTCGCTAACAGCCCTGTGGGTGCCAGCAGGATGGGGGTTTTGCTGCTCTCGGTTGCCAGGCTGGGTGCCCTAGATCGTAGAATTGTAGAACCAAAGGATGGCTTGGGTTGGAAGGGTCCTGAAAGATCATAGAACCACAGAATGGCTTGGGTTGGAAGGGTCCTGAAAGATCATAGAACCCTAGAACAGTTTGGGTTGGAAGGGTCCTGAAAGCCCACCCAGCCCCAAGCCCTGCCCTGGGCTGGTCCCACTCTCCATCAGGCTGCCCAGGGCCCCATCCAGGCTGGCCCTGAGCACCTCATCGTTGTAGCTCTCCTCTGGACTCGCTCCACATCCTTCTTGTGCTGGGGGTCCCAGAGGCAGCACTCCAGATGGGGCCTCACAAGGGCGGAACAGAGGGAAACAATCCTCTCCCTGCTCTCAAGGAGTTCTTCTCCCAGTCTGTACTCATATCTGGGATTGCCCTGACCCAACACCTCGCACTTGGTCTTGTTGAACCTCATTAGGTTCATGTGGGCCAACTTCTCAGCCCCGTCCAGGTCCCTCTGGATGGATCCCTTCCTTCTGTCATATCAGCTGCACCCCCCGCCTTGGTGCCATCAGCAAACTGCTGGGGGTGCACTCAATCCCATCATCAATGTCATTGATAAAGACATTGATTGTCAAAGAGCACCGGTCCCAGGACGGACCCCTGGGGGACACCGCTTGTCACCACCTCCACCTGGGCACGGAGTCATCAACCACAGCTCTCCAGCTGCCATCATCCAACCACTTCCTTGTCCACCAGTCCGCCCTTCAAACCCATATCTCTTCAATTTAGAGATAAGAATACAGTGTGGGACCATGCCAAAGGCCTTGCACAAGTCCAGGTGGACAACATTAATGCCCTTCTTTTGACCACCAACGTCATCACTCCACGGTAGAAGGCCACCAGGCTGGTCAGGCACAATGTCCCCATGGTGAAACCATGCTGTCTCAGATCACCTCCTCACCTCTGTCTCAGTTTTAGCTGGGACAGAGCTGATTTTTCAGCTGGCCACTCAGCCCAACCAGCCCCAAACCAGCACAGGGCTCCCAGCCTCGTCACGCTCCGGGCTTATCGCAGCATCAGAGCGGTTGGGAGACAGTTGAGTGTCTCTCGAGGGGCCGATAGAGGGAAGGCTTTGCTCCTGGAGATAAGAAGCCCTCCCTGAGGAGCCAGGGGAGGCCGTTGGTATCTGAGTGTCTTCCAGAGCCTGGCAGATGAGCCCTNTTAGAGATAAGAATACAGTGTGGGACCATGCCAAAGGCCTTGCACAAGTCCAGGTGGACAACATTAATGCCCTTCTTTTGACCACCAACGTCATCACTCCACGGTAGAAGGCCACCAGGCTGGTCAGGCACAATGTCCCCATGGTGAAACCATGCTGTCTCAGATCACCTCCTCACCTCTGTCTCAGTTTTAGCTGGGACAGAGCTGATTTTTCAGCTGGCCACTCAGCCCAACCAGC
Organism: Penelope pileata; assembly: GCA_013396635.1. Lineage (NCBI taxonomy): Eukaryota > Metazoa > Chordata > Aves > Galliformes > Cracidae > Penelope > Penelope pileata. Next base: position 248,959 of record WBMW01005277.1, read on the forward strand.
CCCAAACCAGCACAGGGCTCCCAGCCTCGTCACGCTCCGGGCTTATCGCAGCATCAGAGCGGTTGGGAGACAGTTGAGTGTCTCTCGAGGGGCCGATAGAGGGAAGGCTTTGCTCCTGGAGATAAGAAGCCCTCCCTGAGGAGCCAGGGGAGGCCGTTGGTATCTGAGTGTCTTCCAGAGCCTGGCAGATGAGCCCTGTGAGCACGCGGGACGGTCACGTAGGCAGCAGACGCCGTGTTTTTGAGGCCAGTTAACCGAACCCCTCGCTATCATCTGTTTTCTTTTCCCTCCAATTCTTTTTCTTCCGTTGATCAAGCCTTCACTCTGACCTCACTGGTTCACCGCGCTGTAAACAGACGCCTGGCTCCCTGCTTTTTTGGAGATTAACTGGGGGAAGATGGGCACTTTGGGGCGGTATTTCAGCCTAAGATTTCGAAATGCTCAACAGCTCCCTCCAGATACACGCTGGGAAAGCTGTCCAGCCCCTGCTACAGGCTACAGAAAACTAAAAGAGGGGAGATTTAGGTTAGGTGGCAGGAGGAAAGTCTCTACTCAGGTCAGGCCCTGGCCCAGACTGCCCAGAGAGCTGTGGGTGCCCCATTCCTGAGGATGCTCAGGGCCATGGATGGGGCCCTGGGCATCCTGAAGGAGGGCTGGGACCAGCCCAGGGCAGGGGTGGGGCTGGGGGCTGAAAGGACCTTTCCAAACCAGCCATGGTGTAATTCTATGATCTTTAAGGACCTTTCCAACCCAAGCCATTCTATGGTTCTATGATCTTTCAAGACCCTTCCAACCCAACCCATTCTATGGTTCTATGATCTTTCAAGACCCTTTCAACCCAAGCCATTCTATGGTTCTATGATCTTTCAAGACCCTTCCAACCCAAGCCATTCTATGATTCTATGATCTTTCAAGATCCTTCCAACCCAAGCCATTCTATGGTCCTATGATCTTTCAGAACCCTTCCAACCCAAACTGTTCTATGGTTCCATGATCTTTCAGGACCCTTCCAACCCAACCCATTCTATGATTCTATGATCTTTCAGGACCCTTCCAACCCAAACCATCCCATGGTTCTATGATTCTGTAAAGATGCAGATTTGTAAGAATCTCTCGTCTGGTTCAGGTGGAGGAAGTGCCACCTCCAGAGCCCCCCACATCATCCCACGGCAACAAATGCAGCTGCTGCTGTTCGTGTGCCATCTGTTGCTCGTGCACCAGGAAAGCAGAAGGCCTGGGACCCCTTTATCTGGGAGAATGCAACAGATCTACATCTGCAGTATGGTGTAAAAGGGGAGGAATCAGGGCATGCACAGAGAGGTTGTTCTGGTTTACATCCAAAGTGTTTGAAATCAAAATGGTCAAATGTTTCTGTGCGCAGACATTGTGTTTACAGAACATTGCTCTCACAGCTTTTGTATTCCTTGTATGAAAAAAAAAAAAGAGCTAAATTTCTTTTCTCATTCTAAATGTACTGCTTAGTTATTTTCTTAGGCCCTCCCTAGCTCCGTGGTAAAGAGCTCCAAAAGCTCACCCTCTGCAAAATCCTCAATCTGCTAAGGTTTTCCTCCCTTTATACAACCAAAGAAAACCTTCACGTTTCCACATAGGGGTCTTTACCTCCAAATGGGGGAAAAAAAGGAATATTCTTAAAAAATAATAACCTTGCTGTAAGGTAGAGCTCTAAAACGATGCAAAAGCTCAGCTGCTCGCCCATGGGCTGCAGGGAGGAGGGCGAGCAGACCCCGGCCCCATGGGGCTGGCCACGGCTCACCGATGGAAGCCCTGTGCCATCTGCCGGCACAAATCCCCACTGCAAGGGCTGCGGTCAGAAGTGATTCCCTTCTAATGGGCAGTTGGAGAAAATAGGCAGCTTTTAAGTATATAAGCTGCCTTCCAGGGGAAAGGTTACCTCTTTTGGTCTATTAAAGTCATTGCATCTCTCCACAAATCCTGCCTCATTTATGTCCTCGTGGTTACACCCGATCTGCCACAAATTGTGGCTCAGAGCAGCGACCCAGCAGCAGCTGAAGGCTGTGCAGAATCCTCTGTGCCTCCCCCAGCTGCTGAGCAGCAGAGCTCAGGCTTCTGCCAGCGCAGCTCTTGGCCAGGGGTTGTGCAACAACCAGCACAGCTGCATGAACCAAATACCTCCGTGCAGGTGCTGTGACACCAGCAGAGCTCTGCTTCTGTCCCCTCTGCTTCTGTCCTCTCCGTTCCCTGGAGGAACGTGGACGTCCGCTGCAGAACAGCCAAGCAGCACGACACAGAGTCAATAGGACCTGAAAAAGCACAGTAGAAACTAAAGCTGCTTTTTTTTTTTTGCTACGTGCCTCCCTACTCAGAAGCTTCACCTGCACTTCAGTGCCAACAAGGAGATTAATTGCAATTAAGAGGAGAAAGGTTTTAAGTATCCAGCCAGGACTCAAACTTTGCCAGGGAAATCCTGCTGTATTTTTAGTTTTGGCCTTTGCTACTCAGCTTGAGCTCCTTGAAACGTCCCAGCCCTCAGGCACTGCTTTCAGAACAGCATTTCCAGGCTCTGCGTTTCCTGGTTGTGTTGCTGAGCACTTTGGGGGTTCAGAGCCCCTCATTGTGTCCAAGAAGAATCAAGAACAAGTCTGGACTTTTGCTCTTCCTTTTCCTGCTTGATAAAGGACTCAGAGCCTGATTGACGGCCTGGCTGCTTTTTCCCCCGTTCATGTGGTCGTATAAAGATTATTTCTTCCTCCAGAACACGCCATATCTCTCTGCTCCTAGATTACTGCAGTTACAGTCGCTATCAGAAAGGAAGATGAAAGCCCAGGCTCAGAAGCAGGCTCTTGCCAGTAGCAGCAACAGCCCAGTGTGTGCAAAGGGAGAGGCAGGAGAGCAGCAGATCCCCACAGAGCACAAGCCCTCCTGGCCCTGCATAGGCAGCAGGGGGACTTGAAGGCTTTTAAGGGTATTTTTTCAACCTCGGGAAACGTCTGGGCCAATAAACCAGGATTTCCTCTCAATCAGCTCCGAGCATTTGATCAGCATTATTCCCTAGAACACAACAGTTGTAGGGCCAAGGACTGTTTTCAAGCCATGTCCAAAGCTGCTTGCATTCTTCATCTCTGCAGCTCTTTTGCTTTTCCTTCCCACTGTTTATCTCTGGCCGCACCGGGCCGTGCCTGTGCTTCCTGTTTGGCTGTGCGGTTAGTAGCTTTCTCGTGTGCTGTTATTTTTGACTCCCCTCCAAGCTTTGTACGATATTAATAGCCATCTCACAGAACCAGAACCATCCTCAAAACAGCCCTAATATTAGAGCCAAGAACTGTTGTCGAGCCCTGAGGAACTCCAGCTCCCCATTTCTCCTTTGTTCCACCACTGCTGCCCACAGCTCAGCTCAGCCCCTGCCCCAAGGAGCCAAAAAACCCATCAGCATCCAACTCCCCCAGTATTTGAGCTGTGGGAGCAGTGGTGCTGAGCTGGCCTCATGGGTGATGGCATGCAAGAGGGGAGGATGAGCTGCAGCATGGGCTTGTCCAGCAGCAGTGTCCTGATCACAACAGGAAAGGGAGAAGCAGCTTGTGCAAGCCAAAGTGCTTAGAAAGAAGATGCTTACACGATGATTCAAGAGTTAAAACTTACTGGTTCTCTAACTGATGCCTCAACAGCCTAATCAAGATAATCACTTACCATCAGTCCAGTGACAGCACTGATAACAATACCCAAATTACTCCACTTCTATTAAGGGCTGCCAGTAATAGGAAAAAATAAAAATAAAAATCTGCTCCTTTCCTCTGATGAATCCTCCTCCCTTCCTTTACGCTGCTACAGTGACTCATCAGCATCCCGAGGTCTTCTATTGAAGAAATAAAATGTTGATGGCTTTTTGTCTCCTCTTTGCTGAGAGGAATACGATGCCAAGGTCGATGGTTTCTTCCTCCTCGTTTAAGGGTTTGCTTGGGGCTATTTTTAATGCTCTCTGTACTTGATTCTTTCTGCACACAGCCACAATTCCACATGACATTCGCTATACATCATGTTCTACCTGTGTGTTTTGTTACCACTAAGAGCACTTGCCAAAGCTGTGTTATTTAGTGATCAGAAAATGAGTTGCAAGCAGCCCTAGGCCGCCCTGTGCTCACTGCCCACAGCCTGCAGCCCTGGTAGCACCGCCTGCTCCTTATGGAACACATCAGATTTATCACAGGCACTGCACCCCACAGTTACATAAAGCCACACACATTCAGCTCCTAAAACTCATTAGGTAACAGCCACCTCGTTGCTAAGCAGATGCTGTTAGAGGTAAACAAGCTAAACAAACTTCAGCAAAAGTTTTAGGCAGGTCAGGACAGCTCCAGGCAAAACCAGACTGACAAGCCCCAGTGCCAAGGGCTGAGGGAGGCTGTGGCCCTCCAGTGACAGTGGCAATACCACCCACAGGGGGATACAGGACCGCAGGATGGACCCCCTCCCCTCCCCTTTGCCTTGTTGCTTTCTAAAAGCTGTAATACTAACAAAGTCAGCTCAGGGGGAAAACTCCAGGGTGAGTTCAAACCCTGCTGCTGGGTTTTCTTGCCTGTTTATCCAGACCCCAGACCCATTTTGCAAAGGGAAGGCAGTGACTTCAAGGTGGGCAGAGCAGAAGGCTTTGGTTTTTTGGTTTAAGCTGCTTGCTTTCAGTTTTGTCTTCATGTTTCAGTTTTATTTCCTCTGTCCTGCCCAGAAGGTAAGCACCCTCTCCACTTAAGGAGCAGTGAGTAAACCCCAAACTTTGCACTGCTCAGCAAACCTGCCAGCACCAAAAGCTACCAGGTTCATCACTCATTGGGGCAGGAGCAGCTTGGAGCAGAGCACCTCACCATTGCCAGAGCAATGCAGCTCTAAAGCCTTCTGTAACACCGCCCAGGCCCTGGCTAAAATCCCACAACACAGGTGAAAAGCACGAGGCAGAGTACACAAAGTCACAAAGAATGATCATAATGATTTACTGAGCTGCTGCACAGCTTAAGACAGATTTCCAGAGTTCAATGAAAACACTTCATAGACTTGTGTGTATTCCCCCCAAGTTTTTTCATGCAGCACTGTGCAAGTTCACATCAATCAGGGAAAGATGAGACTCTCAAAATCGAAGAGTGTTATTAAATCATCCCCTAACAATATCTTAAAAGGCCTCTGCAATTTCTTCCCCTTGTAAACACAGTATTGGGGAGGGTTTGTTTAGTAGAGGTCGCAGTCCCCGCAGCAGTTAATTAAACAGAGCATCTTCTGCCCATGAGACAAATGCAACACCGCCATCGTCAGGATGCAGGGCTGCACCACCCCAGCACAGATCAGGAACTGCAGGCTCTGTGCTGCTTGAAGGACTGGAATCTGACAAAAATCAGACAAGAGGAAGAGGTGGGTGGGTCTGACAAGAGGAGGAGGTGGGTGGGTCATGCTGTGTGAACAGCAGTCCCCATGGTTTTATAAAACTTGCTCTTGTGTGAATGTTTCACTTCATGCAGGCAGAGGACAGGATGCTACTGAGAAGTGTCAGGGAGTTTAGCAGATTTTTTTTTAATTAATACTTTGAACAGAACCTGTAGTTACTTTCTCCACCAATACTAAAAGCAGCGCAGTATTAGATAATAAAATACATTGCACAATAAAAAATCCCATTAAAAGTCTTAGTTAAGCTGAAAGGTAAAAGGAAAAATATCTTATTTCACAAGCTGCCCAGGGCCAAGGAGAACTGCTGTACTCATGCATATTGGTGTGCAAATCCTAGGGTGACAGGAACTCCCAGGTCCACTTCATTTCAGCATAGGAGAGGCAAAGAAGTTGCCTTGACGCCCAAGCTGGGTTGTTGACTTGCTTTTGCTCCCAAATCTAGTTCAAGAGAAGCAGAAAATGAGGTTTGGATTTCGGATGTAGACAGCTAACAGCCTCCCATTCCCAGGGGTTATTCACCCAAATTCTACCCCACCTTCCTCTCCACTCCTCAAAGAAAAATTCCTCCCCTTGCCATAAGATGATGCCCATTAACCATTATGCAGCTTGCACTGTTCCTGCACTGATTAAGGGAGAGAGTAGACCAAGTAGTAAATCCAAGCTGCTCCCAGAACTCTGTCCAAAAGTCTATTTTTAGCTCTCCTTGAACACCCAAACCACCTGCAGCCATCCCAGCGTTTCCAGACAGCACTTACTTGGGGGTTATGCTGAAGGTAGAGCGGACCCTCTGGGACAGGGAGCTGGAGGAGGGCGTCTTGGACAGCTGCTGCTCCGGAGTAGTGAGGGGTCCAAGCATGCTCACTGTCAAAACAGAAGCAGTGAAGTGAGCAACATGAGGACAGCTGAGTTTTCACTGCTATGCAGGCAACATTAGACATTCCCCAGCGTCTGTCAAAGATACTAGGCAAATCTGGTGTTTTCTGGCATGCTTTCCTTCCCTCTTCCTCCATAAAGCACACAGGAACAGCTAGTTCCAACAGCCTCACAAGCAGCTTTGATTGAGGACCATTGTTTTTCATACAGCAGCTGCACAGCCCACAGAGCAGCATCCAGCTATTACCTTTAACATCTGGTGTCTGTGGAGTGGAGTAGGCATTGGTGTTCTCAATTATATGTGCTGGGTCAATGTTTTCTTGCTCCACCATCATCAGCTGGCTCCAGTACTCCACAGGCAGCAGCAGAAGCCGCTCCACTACCTACAGAAATGAGCAGCCAGCATCAGGAACTGCACACAGCTTTGTCACACAGACACTGAGCAGGCACCACCTCAGCTCCCTGCAGGCAGGATTCTTTCAGTGGGATCTGCTGATCCCTGTGGTCCCTTCCTGCTGACCCACCTTGGGTTGCCGTTTCGTGTCCTGCAGGAGCGTCAGTGGGTCAGGATCAGGCACTGCGTGGGCAACTATTGTGGGGCCAAAAATTTTGGCCAAGTTGGTAACATCCATTTTGGTCTCTGGGCTCTGAGCCACCCTATATTTAAAAACAAAAGGAAAAAGTAGCTTTCCCCAATCATCTTTCACATAACCCCCTGGCTCAAATATATTTCAGTCTCTGGAAGCAAGATATTCCAGAGCAAAGGCTTCTTGCTCACCAGCAATAACAAGAGACTGTTAGAGAAGACAGCAAAGGCAATATCCCCCCTTCAGCATTATCACTCCAGCTGAACATACCGCTGCAGGTGAATCATGAGAAAAGCCAGGGTGTCCCTGTTGGCCTGAGGAAGTTCCCCAACTGCTTGGTACATAGCAGCAACACTGTTGTCCTCATCTAAGATTTCTGAGAAAAAGAGAGGAAAATTTAGCCCTCAGAAAGCAGGCCTAGAGGCACAGCTATATTTCCCTTGCAGTAAGAGCCAGCCTGAGAAACAAAAGCCAGAAACCCTAACCATTCTGATAAACTCATATCCTGCCCAAGTACCAGAATTTCACAGAATCATAGGAGAACGGCTTAGGTTGGAAGAGACCTTAAATATCACCTAACTTCAACCCCTCCCCCCTCCCATAGGGCTGGTGCCACCCCTTCCTCAGGCTGCCCAGGGTCCATCCAGCCTGGCCCTGAGCACCTTCAGGGATGGGGCACCCACAGCTCTCTGGGCAGTGCCAGGCCCTCACCGCCTCTGGGTAAAGAATTTCCTCCTCACATCTCACCTCTATTTCCCCTCTTCTAGTTTAAAACCATTCCCCTTTATCCTATCACTACCAGACCACGTAAAAAATTTGCTCTCCCTCCTGTCTATAAGCTTCTCTCAAGTACTGGAAGGAACTAGAATGTCTCTCCTCTTCTGCTGTATTATTTTGGAAGAGAGATCTCCCCAGCAGCCTGAGTATCTGCAGCACAGCTGCAGGAGGAGCACTGAGGTCTGCCAGCTCACATGTCAGATAAACCTGTGATCACTGAGCCTTTGGAAAGTGCTGATACCACTCAGTGTCTCCTTACCTGCAGCATCCATAAAAGTCTTGTTCAACCGGAAAGTGAGGAGGGGCTCTCTCAGGCTGCGCAGAAAGTCTTTCAGGAGCCCGCAGATAGCGTGGATATCATCCACTTTACTGAGCAAAGGGATATTTTTTGATCTAAGGTATTTTTCTTTCAGTTCTCTCACTGTCTTGTCACAGCCAGATATCCGGTAAAGGCCCATCTGTTGACAGAAAGCATTGCTTAGAGGCAGAATATCAATGGCACACAAAGCCTACATTCTCCTGCTCCCACATCCTCTCCACACCTGAGCTCTCTGCACGCTGTTGCTCACTCACAGTCCTGTACACACCATGAACAAGAGCCATTTGGGCTAACAGTTTGCTTCCCTAACACTCCCTGCCCATTTCATCACTGTTCCATCCCTCCTTTTGTTTTTACCTCACGCAGGCCTCTCTGCTCGATCTCGTTAACGCAGTGCACTATGATGGGAGGGATCATTGGAGGAGCAGAAGGGACAAAGTCCATCAGTGTCCCCTAAGGGGCAGAAAAGGAGTGACACCGTTAAAAAGACATAAAAGGTACTCAAGTCTTCACGACATAGAAAACATTTTCTCAGGAATTCACAGCAATAGGCTTAAGAACAAGCTTTGTTTCTTCTCTCCAAGAACACTACATCTGTCAGCACAATGCTGCAGGATCACCTACACAGAACTGCCACGTACCCAACTAACACCCTCCCAACAAAACATCCCCACCAACCACCGTCCTGGCTATTGAACACAGCTTCAGCAAGTTCATCTCTGTTTTATTATGCAGCTCTGAGCTATGGGAGCTCTTCTGTAGAAGGCAGACTTGGAGCCTGAGCAAGTTCCAGCTCTAAGCAAGCATCAACCCAACTGTGCCAGCAGCAATACAGCCCCCCAGGCTCACCCTACAGACTCACCTCCCCAATTCTGACAGGAGTCCCTGTCAGGGTGGGGATACAGGGAAGGGGACAGCGGTCCCGGCACTCCGGATGAGCGACCACACGGCATTCTCTGCACTTCAGAGAGATTTTTCCAAATTTCACTCTCTTTCCACAAGGAACACACGATTCCGGCTTGATAACCTAATGATTGAGAGCATATAGACAGGAAGAAATTAGTGCCATGTAGTAACTCAGCTTAAACTGGACAACCATGCAGATAACAGGCATAGTTAATATTGACTTGAGGCTGGCAGTCTCTTATCAACAGCTTGCTATCACACACATTTAATGGAAGGAGACACTCTTGCAAGTTCTTCCTGCCTATAAACCTACCGTCTTTGAAACAAATTCATGCAGCCTCACTCCCCCGTTGCTCTGTGGGGTGCCACAATCATCACCCTCTGATTTGGATTCCACCTGCTTAGTGCCCAGGTTCATCTCACTGCTCCAAGGCTGTGAAGTACCTGGAAGACAGAAGAGGGAGAGCATTGAAATCATTCCTTTGTGCATCTCTTGCTCCAGAAAAAGGGCATTACAAATCAGAGGCAGCTGCTCAGGTCCTGGAGTGAAGGTAACTAATATTACAGGACAGCCTCCAGCCCTTTAAGGGGATGCTTTGGGGCTAGGACAAACAGACACGACACCTACCACTCTTCCTCCGGCTTCTCAGGCCGTAAGGCACAGTCTGGATGGTGGAGATGGCTTCAATTGGGCCACCATCATTGGGAACCATGAGGGTCGTCTTGGCCACTATGGATTCATTTCCCTGCAACAAGAAGTATGCTGTTAGTGACAGCAATACTGACAAGACTTCCATTTATTTCAAGTTTGTTGGTCCTGGAAACAGGTGTGCACCATGGCCAACTGCTTTACACACACATGAACCCAGCTGGGGCCACCATACCTGGTCCACTGTGGAGCCAATTGATCTGGTTTTCTTCTGACCTGGGGGGCCTTCAATGAACTGCCTGGAGGAACGCTGAAAAGACACGGGAGTTTTGTCTACAAGGCAGGTATGCTGTCAACTTAGTGATACAGGAGCTCAGTACAGCTACAGGAACAGAACTGACTGCACACACCACAGCAGCATTAAGTTCTCCATTACAGACTGTAAGAGTACCAGGAGGACTCAATCTGTAGCTTGTTCAAATAATTTTCCTAGCCAGCTTTATAATCCACCAAAACTAATCTAGAGGATGAATTTGCTCCTTTACTGAACAGGAAAAGATTGACTTCCTACAGGATTTTTCCCTATTCTGTTAGCTGTTAATGATTTGAAAACATTTTCTTGCAAACTCTAGTTCATAACAAGGTATAACAAACTCCACTTCAGTCATTTCCCATGGAAAAACAACATCAGAATTCTCTCTCATTCCAAATTCACGCAGCGAGTCTGAGTTACAGCAGAAGCACACCCATCTCCAGTTTGATTGTGACTAGCAGCTCCACATTACAGGTGGCTGTGAGATGACAGATGGTGCCAGCTAAGGCTGACAATGGAATCTGTCTGGAAGGAAAGAAGTCAACATACCCGCTTCTCTCTCCTTTTCAGTCTGACAGCTTTCACCATAGAGGAATCCCAGTCCTGGGGGAAATACACAGCACTGGTTAGCTCAGCGTAAACACCGTACAACCTCTGGTCTGGACTTGCATTAAGTTCTACCCAACAGCACGCCAGAGGAATGCAGATCTGTTCCACCAGTTTAATACCCCAGTAAGCTAAACACAAGGGGTTCCCTGGAGATTACCCTGCAGGTCTAAGGTTTTACAGCTGAGGAAAGCTTTAGAACTTGGAGTTACATTACCAGTGAATCATCAGTCTTGTCAAAACTGATGTCTGACAGAATCGAGCCAGATTCATCTATTGTAGACAGCCTAAAAATCAGGAATCAGAAGAAACACGCATCAGTTCAGCTTTCAGTCAGCTGTGGTCCCAAAACAGCCTTACTCAAAAGAGCTGCATTTCAACACTGGAATAGAAAGCAGAACTCTGTTGATATGGATGCAGTGCATATCACAGACACGCACAGCTAGATCAATATTTGCTACTTATGTTCTTCAGGCAAAACTCTATTTTGCCTACCTTTTGTTGCCTGAACCTCCCATAGAAACCTGTGGCCTGTTAAGAAAGGCAAGGGCAGACTTCTGTTCTTCACTCAGCTGAATGCTCCCAGATGCATCACACATGAGCAGCTCTCGAATCAGTTGTATTTGCCGCTCCTGGAAAGGCAGATAACATCAGAAGCTGTTTAATTACCATATGAACCAACCTGAGGTGGTTGAGATACCACACAGATTGCTAAGTTTAGGTCCCAGACTGATAGCTGCAAAGCCCACGCTCTGCCAGGTAACAGCAGCTCAATTCCAAACAGCAGCCATTCACCTTTTTCCAGACCAAAGCAGAAGCCAAACTTATTTCTCACTGGTGTTTTTTGTTTGTTTTAGCTTTTTTCTTCTCCAGGAAGCAAGTTATCACAGGTGCCAGTCCTTATTTTCCATAGATCAATGCAGTGTAATCACCTTCTCTCCACATTAACTGGAGCTAACTGGTAACAAGGGAAACACTCACCAGCTTCTCGCAGTCTGCTTCAGCTTTTTGCCTGCGTTTGATCTCCACATCCACTTGATTGCGGGCGTGTTTCAGCTTCACATCCAGAGCACTACGTTCAGATTCCGTTTTCATCAGGAGATCTTTGTACCTGCCAAGCTCGTGCTCTGTTTTCTGCCATTTCCTCCGATACTCTTCAAAGTTCTTTGCTAACTGAATAAATTCTGGAGAGAAGACACAAACATCTTTAACTCCTCAGAGAGGAGATGTAGCAGCCCTCCCTTTCACTGAGGATAGGTTTCTATTAACATAGCCTGCTCTCAGCTGAGGAAGGGAGAAGCTGGCCTTCCAGCAAACCCAGCCACATTCGGCATGTTCCTAAGATCTCCCAAGCTTTCCAGACCACATATTAGATATCAGCACCAAGCAAAGTGACCTTGCATAGATGAAGTCAGCTTGCTTTCACCCCGTGACTTTGTATTTCTCAACAATGGGGGAAAAAAAAAAAAGTCCTCAAATCTGTAGGAGTCTTATTACTCACAGCCTCATCAACAGCTTCTTCAAGAGCAGCTAATAGTGTTTGCTGTAAGAATATAAATACAGAGTGGAACCCACTGAGGCTGCCCGCTGACACAACACTCACGGTATTCGTTTCCTTCACTTAAAACTTCAGCCTGGCGGACGAGCTGGTCGTACAAATTCCGTAAATTCAGCATCGCTGTCTCCATCTCCCTGCCAAGAAAACAGCACAAAATAAGCAGCCCAGCCGTTTCTTCTCACCTCCAAGTGAAAGATGTGTGATCAGCCCGAAGGAGAGAGAGTTAGCTTCAGGATTTTACTTTTTTTAGGCAAGTTGTAGAAGCTGCATAACGAAAAGACACATTACAAGTTATGTTTTATGAAGATTTGTGTGTCTAAAGTATTTCTCAAGGAACAAAAACTCTCATTCCTCCCCAGTTTGCTGCCTCAAATAACCCCCAGCATACTGCAGAGGTGTGGAGGCAAGGTGAGAGCTCCCAAACCCTTTTCCTTCTGGAAGGCTGCAGAACGCAGCTCGTGCCCAGTTTGGCACTATGTAGGCCACCAGCAATCTGTAAGCATTCAGAGCTCCACGCGACAGAAATAGAAGCAGCGTTCTGGGGAATTTTAATACAGTTTTAAATTTAGCTGCACTTTAAGTTACAGCTCCCGCTGCAAACAGCTTTGGAAATGCAGGCAGTCAGCACATTTTCCTCAAACAGCAAAACAACGGCATAAACAGAAGCAACCAAGAGGAAAGTCTCCAGCTCAGCAGCACAGAAATCACTCCATTAATGCAGGAGGGTGCTGGGGCAGCCAAGACAGCCTTACTTAATGAATTAACGCCGGGAATCGTTAATGAATTAACACTGGGAGAGGTGTCAGAAGGAGCAAACACACATCTCAGTGCTGTGGTCACTGTGGGAAGCTCTGAGTGTTTAATTCGTGGTTTCAGACACTCGTAGCCCGGGGTTTTCAGCCTCATGTGGGCTGCAAGGAGTGGAAGTGCCTCCTGCTGAAGGTCACCCGCTGCTCCGTGCATTGCAAAGGGCACTTGCACAGCTCCACGCCTCAGTCAGCAGCACCGCGGCCGTTTCCCTGCTCCCATCTCCACACGAAGCGCCCCCAGCTGCCTCCCGTGTTAAGGGAAGGAAAAAATCTGCGAGGAAACGGGCGCCGGGCCCATCCCGCGCTGCCCCCGCCGCCAGGCCGCGGCCCGGCCCTGACTGAACCCCCTCAGCCCGAGACCGCGGCCCCGCCGAGGAGCGTCCAAGGCCCGACCCAGTCCCCTCAGCCCGGAACCGGCTCCGAAGCCCTTCGGAGGCCCCTCAGCCCCGAACCGGACCCCACCGAGCCCCCCAGCCCCGCCGCTCTCCGCGCACTCACCCGGGCCGCGCTCCGACACCAACCGCCGCTCAACCGCCCTTCATTTCAGTTTGAATTCCGGCCTCCAGCCAATCGCTACCCTCCCGGCTTCTGATTGGTTCTGCGCGCCTGAAACCAAGCAGGCGCCATGTTTGTTAAGGGCGTCGCTTCTTTGCTTCATTCGCGAGGCGGATGGTGCCTGAGCGGTCGCGTGGTGAAGCCAGGCAGGTGCCATCTTTACTACTGGCAGCTCCTTCCAGCCTCCGTTGCGTAGCAACAGAGCAGGCGGGGGATGATGGCTTTGGGGCCTACATTCCCCAAACAGAGGGCTGCTCTTTCTGCAGCCACCCCAAGGGAAACTGAGGGGTATTTTGGGGGAGAAAACACTATTTTCAGGCCAAATTGTTATTATGACTTTATGCTATACCAGTGACACAAAGCATGGCGGGATCCTGAGCCCCCCCTGCAGTGGTTTTGCAGAGCAACATGAGACACTCAATGGGCCCCAGAGCTATTGCAGAGAATTGAAGACCATTTATTCAGTGTTTTCCCTTGAGAAAAATGATGCTTTGTCCCTTTTGTCTTTGGTCTGAGCCAATTGTCCCGTGGGCCAAAAAGCAAAGCCCCATTTTGTGCCTCCTCCATTTGCCGACCTTTAATATGCAAACAGATAAAACACAAACCAAAACCCAACAATTACAAGAAGCGGAATCACATAATCATAAAATAACAATGCACTTTAATCTTTTAAATCTGAAACAAAACAGCGGGTAATTGAAGAATGGATATTAGCAATTAGAAAGCGGAACTAAATGCTTAAAATTGCTAAGTGGAAAAAGGGAGTTCATAAAGCAGATTGCTCTCAAACATCCAGCTGCTTCGTCAGGACTGTGTTATTTAGTTTCTATAGTCAGCTTTAACTTAATAATTAATTCATAATAGGTTGCAAAAAGCTTTAAGGTTCCCTGAAGAGTAAACATTACGGAGGCTACCTTGAGGAAAGTGGGCAGAATTATCCACGTTTTACGGGAGAACTGAGGTCTGGAAGAGAAATGCTTCATCTTTTGAGCCAATGGCGAAGCAAAACGATGACGCTGACCTTGATATTTGACTTTGTGGCACGTAAAATCATCCAAAATCCCAATTTGCCCCAGTCTGGGGCAAATCAAGGGTTGGTAGCTAGAGCTGGGCCTGCTGAAAGCCTTTGGGGCACCCCCAAATCTCCATTTCTGGGGAAATTCAGCAATTTCGGCAGCAGCCCCGGGCCTCCTGCAGCTCCTGCTCGTAATTAAATCTCCTCAGCTAAGATGTTGGCAGATCGTATTTATAGGTAGGCGAGTTGTTTTAGTGTCATTCTCCAGAGTTAAAGAGGCTTTTGCTCATAAGCAAATTCTCCCTCTTTCCAACAGTCATCTGCAGTCTTTTGCCCATAAAAAGGCGCATTATTTTCGGTAATGGCCCACATGGTGCCTGTAGCGAGCTACCCCATCAGGCAGTGTGTTTTTGATGCACATTCGATTTCTTCCATCCAAATTCAGATGTTGTGTTTCCAAATCCTCCTCTAAAACTTGCAGGACTTCCAAGGGCGTCCCCCATGAAATTCCTCCAGAAATCTCCTCGCCCATTGATGATGTTTGGCTACAGCCAACGGGACAGAGGGGCAGGAGCTGGGGAGCTTCGGTGGGGTTCCCTTCCCCTTCTCCTTGGCCAACACACGGTGGGAGCAGAAGCACCCTTCACACATCACTTTATTTCAAAGCAGAAGACAAGGCACGAGGTTTGAGGGCCTTTATTGCAAAGTAATTATACTCCTTTGTTTGTGTCGAGTATGGGGGGAGAAGCCTTGAAATGTCTCATCTGGGAAACCGTTAATAGAATTTATGCTAATTTGATGATTCCGGCGATTACTGGCGGAAGCACTTCACATTTTCAGGCAGCAGAAATTCTCCTCGAGCTTCTCCTGCAGTCTCACTGGGTTTGGTCCTTCTCCCGTTCTCCTCCATCCGTTGGAGCCTCGCTTGCTGGGACCTTTGGGGTTGGCAGTGACCCCATACCTCCATCCTTTGGGTGCAGGAACTGCCCCAGCACCTCGCCCGCAGCAGCAAACCTTCCCCACCAGCTTCGTCTTCTGGTGGAGCTTCACACAAATCTCTGTGCCTGGCTCCTGCCTAATTAACTCCAGAATTGCAAAGCCATTTGTGCAGCTTTGTGCTTAAGGGGAAGCCTTTATTAAGTTCCTCTTAATCCAAACCCAGTTAGAGCACGCTGGTCTTCATGAGCAGTCATCCAAAAAAAAAAAAATGACACACCAAAAAAACCCACAAAAACTACAAAAAGAGGACAAAGAAAGCAGAGCAAGGGACTTGAAGGCAGCAACCTTTCTCTAGGGGAAAACAAAAAGCGGAAAAAATTGCCTTAGGTGCATTTCTCTTGATGCAGCACTGATTTCAGAACAGAACGATTCGGTGGCGTTCGGAGAGCAGCCAGCGGGGCTGAGCAGCCCAGGTTTCAACAGAGGATGCTGGACATTTACATTTTGGGGAATGAATTCCTAATTTTTCACGGCTGGCCCCAGCAGATGGCATCACGCTCATGCCGTTGGGTGGGAGCGGGCCACGGCTCAGCTGTGCAAAATATTGCTCGGCACCGTGCCCGCGTGGTCTGCAGGGAGGGTGCCAAAGCAGCAGGGCTTGCACCAGCCAACCAACACAGCCAGGTTTGCTTGTGATCGTCCGCCTGTGCGATTCCTCCAGCCCAGCACTGGGGTAAAGAGCACTTGGATGGGATTGGAGAAATCTGTTCTGCGGCAGCGCTCGGCCCATCCCTTCTGCATTGGTGCACTGATGGCGGCGGAGGAGCCACGGCCTAATCTTGAACTCGTTAAAAAACAATGGGAGTCTTTTTATTGCCTTCATCTGGCTTTTAATGAATGACCTCTTGTCGCCAGGAGCTCCGCGCGGTGACAAAGGGTCTTTGTGGGCTGATATTTATGATTTCATTTAAGCCGGGGAGCAAGCTGAAGGGAGAGGGCTGGAAAATAAGAGCTGAGCTGATGTTTCCTGCTTTAAACTCAAGGGATCTTTATCTGGTGTTTTTGTATTAATATAGTTGTCATCTCTTAAATATTTGAGCAACTCGCAGCCGTAACCGTGAATTAAGCGCTCCGAATGCAAAGGTCACGGCTCGGTGGCGGGGAGGGAACCACTCTCCAAATCCTCATGCATTTCTCAGCACTGGGGTGGGGGGAGGATCTGCATTTTCCTCGTGCCCCCCCTCCCCGACAGCGTGCACATCGAGCACACCAAGCCCTTCTGGGAGCGTGCATCCCGCTGGTGTGCAGCCCCGGGTCCCAACCTCCCCGCGCCAGCGCTGATAAATGTCTGCCTTCTCCCTGGGCAGGGTTCGGCGGTGGATTAAGCAGCTGGGAGTCTGCAGGGAGAGCGCGGCCCCGCTCTTTTGCCATGCAAACAGAGAAAATTAATCTTCCAGCTTCCTCTGATATTTGGGCTAAATTACAAGCTGGGAGCGGAGATAAAGGACAGGCGAAAGGAAGGCGCAGGTACAGCGGAGCGCCTGGCACAGGCCCTTGTCCGTGCAGATAACAGCTCTCCTCCCTGTGTCATGCATAATTCACCAGCGCTGCCTCCCTCCGTCCTGGTCATCCTTTGCTGTTTTTTCTCCTCCAGACACCAGCAGCATCGCTGTCCAAGAGAGCTGTGCATCTCGGCCGGGCAACGTGAAAGTGCAGAAAGGTGCACGGGGAGCAAGCATGGGTGTGTATGCAGGAACGCAGCGGCAACGAGCAAACCTCAGTTGCAAGAGCAACGTGAAAACCTCGGTGGCAAGACTAGCGTGCAAACCTCAGTGGCGAGAGCAATGTGCAAACCTCAGTGGCAAGACTAGCGTGCAAACTTCAGCTGCAGCAGCAACGTGCAAATCTCTGCTTCATTGGCAATGTGCAAATCTCAGCTGCAGCAGCAACGTGCAAACCTCAGCCACAGCAGCACAACGCTCTGCTGGGTTGGGAGACACCAACACAACCAAACCAGTGCAGCACATCAGCTCCTGCACGAGGCTGAAGGGGAATTCCGTATGCCCATCACATCTCAGCTTCGAGCTATCCCCCCTAAATCCCTCTGATGTTGGAGTTGAGCAGAGGTCACTTCCTTTGGGATGCCACCCTCAGCGTTACCAGGCACTGCCTGCATTTATTTGGTCCATCATCCAGCGCCTATTTTGTGCCTCTTTCATTTTTGACAGAACTGTGCCACACAGCAGCAAAGCCACAGAGGTTTTCCATCGCCTCCGAGCGAGCTCCTTCCCCAGAACAAAGCAGAAGTAACCCTGGTCACTCCCAGCCAAGCAGCCAGCACAGACACCTGCTTAATTATTTTTGCTTTGTAAATGAAAGCGGTGCCATGAGTTTAATAACCACTGCTTAGGAATAATTGGGGCGATTATTGTATGGCCCAGGGGGAAAATTGCAGCTTGTTATCTCTGGGGAGCAGCATTAGGATCCAGAAGATAATCAGAGGGTTATTTGTTGCACTTTGGATGACATTTCTTATGGATTTGGAAGTGACAGAGATCAAACCGCGTTATTTGGACCACCCTCAAAGTGGGGAATCCACACAGCAGCACCTGGAGCTGCCCAGGACAGCACTGGTGGAAGGGGCACGCGTTGGGGAGGCCAGGACTGAGCCCAAACTCTTCCAGATCTGTATCACTCATCTTTTTTTTGTCATTATTTTCTTAAAGGAGACAACGCTCAGGCCAGAGATGCTGGAGAGGGTGCAAAAGGATGGAGATGCCACCAACCAGATCCACGCACGGCCACGGGGTTCCTTGAGACTTTCCCTCCCCACCCCACTTGATGGCTTTTGCCCGTCCTCTGGGTGAGAAATTGAGGCTGGAGCAGGAGCAGCGCTCACACAGCAGCTCAGCACCAGGGTCAGGTCCCAGCACTGAGCATCCTCCCTGCTCTCTGCTGGGGGTTTGCAGCACAGGAGCCCCCCCACATCCCCCATGACCCCGGCAAACAGGATCCAGTCGGGCTCAGGGGAGCGCTGAGCCACAGCTCCGCTATCGATCCCACGATCAATGACAATTCAAGGCCTGGAAATGACAATCCTCACATCCCAGCCAAGGTTGGGCGCGGGGAGGAGGGAGCTCCCTCGGAGCCCGGGTGCAGCAGGTGGGTTGCTTAACAAATTGGCCGCAGAACAAGACAAAAGGCACCGAAGAGGGAGATCTGGCGGGCCCGGGCCTTTATCTCCGACACGTTGGCAGCCAAATCTCTGTGCAATATTTATCAGGGGTGAGCGGGCAGGAGGACTGGCAGCCGACGCACAGCGAGGGATTAGAGGCACCCGCTGCCATCCTTATCTCTGGGGCAGACGCGCAGAGGAAGGGGTGGTGGAAGCTGCCAGGCAGCCCAGGGCAGTCAGGTTTGAAGCCATTTGGGGACTTAACGAGCCCAAAGTTGATTAGCTCAGCTGATGGGAGCAGAGAGGAAGCACCCAGGGCAAACCAGCACATCTGCATCCCCACGAAGCCCTCACAGCATTGCACAGCCGTGGGGAGGGACACAGCAAAGCTGCCCCAAATGCACCAGCACAAACCTGGTAAAAATCCACATTTAAAGCGGGGAGTGTGGGAGCTGCTCTTCTCTCTTTCCCACTTTGTTCAGCCATAAGGCGAAGGCAAAAGACGCTGTGCCCTCGGGTGCTCTCACATTTCCAATGTCAGAGCTGTGAGTGCCTCGTGAGCAGCAGATGCCATGTGGCACTCTGCAGTCGCCCCAAAAAGCACAAGGGAAGGAACAGACCCCTCCATCTCTGCAGAGCTCCGAGCATGAGAGTTTCTGCACACCCGGCCCCCGTGGCCAAGCACAGGGCTGCTTCATCTCCTGGGAATCCCCAGCTCTCACACAACTGCTGGTAATTAACTCACTGACTGGCTTTGCTTTTGCTGAGATTGCACGTTCAAGATGGGCTCCATCTGCTCCGTGCATGGGTTGAGTTCCTGGGGGCAGAGCAAACAACCTCTCCTCCATTTAAAACAAGAGGAGAAAATTGTGTCATCCCCAGAAGCAGGGGACAATGCCAGGACCAGCAGCTGCCCAGAGCCACCAGCCCTGGTGCCACGCACCGACCTCGTGCCAAGCAGTGTCCCCACCGGGTCCTCCGCAGCCACCAGCTCCATCGCATCATTTCAGGGAATTTGCATCTCTCTGCTTAATTTGTCTTCAAGGCAAACATGAGCACGAGCAGCCAAATGGGAGCTCGTTTTTGGAGATGCTGGGAAGCCGACGTGCTGATCTGTGAGCCTGGGGGATACGGACGTGCACCCCTCCCTGCACGGCCCAATTCCTCCCATTTGAAATGGCTCTGGGGCAGAGCACTGAGGAGCAGCACCACTGGAGGAGCTGTCAGCCTCAGCCCTTCCCTCCAGGCCCCCCAAACCCCCCCCCAGGTCGCTCCAGAGCTGCAGCAGCAGCAAATCTCAGCTCAGCCCGAGCAGAGCAGCACGGGGCACGTGGTGCTCGTTGGGTCCCCCTGCACCCATCCTTTGTGTCCTCAGCCTTTGAGCAGTTCTTCTCCTCTGCTGCAAAGGAACGCGGTTGTTGCAACATTGCTTTCATTTGTCTGCCAGCATCAGGGATGCTCTGCTCCCATCGGTGCTGTTTGGAGGATGCTGGCGCGCCGCCGGCGTTAACTCTTCGGCTCCTGTGCAAGCTCAGGGCACATGAGCTGCCTCCTCCATCCCAGCTCTGTGCTGCTGGCACACAGCAGAGGGAGATTGGGTGTCCCCCCTCGGCTCCCCCCAGCCTTTCCTTAATGAGTTTTGTTGGTGTCAGAGAGAATAAGGGAAAACGCGATCCGTACAGTGACAAGGGCACGGGGACAGAGAGCTGCCAGCGAAGCTGGAGGAACACAGATGGACGAATGGCTTTGGACAAGTGGGGCAGCATGGAGGGATGGGAGAGGTCTTCTGCCCCTCCCCACCCAGAGGAGCTGGGGGTCCCATTGTCCTGCACGCATCCTGCACTGCACCTGGGTGTGTGCAGGCGGTGCTGGTACCCACCCGTGGTCCTGGGCACAGACCAGGACTGCCCCAGAGGATGAGCCCTTATCTGGGCATGGGGGAAAACAAAGGAGGAGCCAAAGTGGAGACAGCTCACAGGGAAAGCATTCCAGGACGGTCCTTGCACAGAGGTTTTGCATCACCTCACGCTAATTGCTTGAGCTAATGAAGCCGCACGCTCAGCTCAGCAGCTTTGCACAGCGCTTCCGTCCAACTTCAGCTCGCAACGTGTCGGCCCCAACTCCGCAAAGCTGCAGCTGATCGATGGCACCGCTGCCAGGACAGCAGAAAAGCACAGAGAGCCTCGAAGGGGTGCGAGGAAAGCACAGCAAACCCAGAGCAAAGGGCACCCAGACCCGAGGGTGATGAGCAGCAAAAGGTGGAGGGAATCCCAGGTGTGCTGCCCCAGGTGTGCAATGCAAACTGCAGGTGCAACAACGCAGCATGCAGGTGCAACAACAACACGATGTGAAAGTGCAATGCAGATTGAACCTGCATGCTGTGTTGTTGCACCTGCAATGCAAATTCTGGGTGCAAGAAATTGCAGGCACTGCAACAAATCATGCAGGTGCGATGCAAATTGCAGGTGCTGCCATGACACAGCATGCAGGTGCAACAACAAATTGGCATACAGGTACGATGCAAGTAGCAGGTGCTGCAACAATGCAGTATGCAGGTGCAACAGCAGCACGACATGAAAGTGCAATGCAAATTGCAGGTGCAACAATACAGCATGCAGGTGCAATGCAAATTGCAGGTGCAGCCACAACTCAGCATGCAGGTGCAACTCAGCACGCAGCTGCAGCAGCAATGCGGCGTGCAGGTGCAATGCAAATTGCAGGTGCAAGGTTCTTCCCAAGCTGCCAGCAAGGAGCTCTGGCTGCAGGAGATGGCCCCCAGGAGCCCATCTCCTGCCCCTGGGTCAGTTCCTGCAGGCAGAGCCCCAGAAGAGCCCCAGCACCTCCAGGTCCCCATGGTTAAGCGACTCCGCCTCTTTGTTACCCCGAGCGCAACGCTGAAGTTTTAAATAGAAAGATATCAAAATAAAAGATAATTGTTGAGAGAGATGAATAGGGGGGAGGAAAAAGAAAAAAAAAAAAACAAAAAAAACATCAGCATAGAGGAACTCTTGTCTAATTTCTCACCCACGCAGAGCGCAGCGATATTAGTGCCTTCAACTCTGGTTCGTAAAAGCTTTCACGGCTTTATTACCAGCTCCCCGAACAGCTTGTCCTTTTAATAAGCCAAGGCCTCCAGATAGCATGTCTGCCCACGGGAGATCCCATCAGGATGTGGTTAATCCGGGCAGAAATAGCACAGAGCATCGCCGCGCTCAGCCGAGGGAGTCCTCACCTGGGGTAGGAAAGGGTTAAAATCCACCAAAAATCCGGGGCGGGGAGAGGGATGCTGGATATCCTCGACTTCCCCGCTGCCAGCGTTGGCCACGGGGGCCTTTAATTATCCAAACTGCTGCCCCTCACCGAATTAAATGCCGCCGAGGATGACTCAGTGCTTAATGGACCTCGCGCTGGGGGAGCCAAGCGGGCGCAGCATCCAGCGGTGGAGAAGCTGCACGGGGTGAGCAGCCCTGGCTGGGGGCTGCCTGCAGGGATCACATCTGCCTCGGGGTAACCCCTGCGAGCAGCTCCAGCCCTGGGTGCTGCAGCTCAGCCCTTCACACGGGTGATGGGGATGTGCTGAATTCAGACATCCCATGGCATCACCAAGCAGCACACCCTGGGGACTTATTTCTTGATGCTTAGATGCAGAGATTTCCTTCGGATGGTCTCAGAGATGCTCAGGTGTGGCTCAAACAACAGGAATAATTGGGTGCTAAAAGGAGCAATGTGAGGTTTGTCCCTGCTGCTGTTAGCCTGAACCATGATGATGGCAAAGCCAAAGCCATCGTGGCAACACCGAAGCCATCACGGGAAGGAGCAGCTCCACTAACAGCCTCATTAGTCCCACCAAGATGCTGAGGCTCTGCCTCCCAGCAGATAATTAATGATGTGCTCTACAATTAGGAAGCCCTGGAGCTCACCTGACCTATGTGGAGGCACCAAAGCCTCTCTAAATTCAGAGGTGGAGCAAAGTGGTGGACATTGGAAATGGGGTCTGGGAGAAGTGGAACCCGGCCCCATGCAGATGGGACAGCCAAGAGCTGCTCCCCCAGTGGGGAATGTGCACATAGCAAGTCCACAGTGCCTCATTTGAATACAATTTACTGTTGCTAATGATGCTGATGGTTAATTCCCCAAGCTAGGAAGCATTTGGCCCCAAGATGTGCTCCTGGAAGCGGTTTCAGATGAGCAATCTATGATCCCAGAGCTGATGGAAGCACTTTGCAACCCATTAGCAGAGATGGGCTGCAAAGACGTTTCAGGTGTCGCTCAGTTGGGGTTCAAGGGGGGCTTGGATCCCCCCCATCTCCTCCAGGATTCCTGATAGGAGGGGGTGAGGGAAGGGATGGACACTGCACAGCCTTGCAAAGCTCCCCCAGCTGCAAAGCTTGGGGGAAAACACGGGGCAAACAATGGCACCATCACTCCTGCAAAGCAGCAAAGTGCTGCCCCGAGTCCCTGGAGGAAGATCTTTGTGGCAAACCACATTTTAATTCCAACTCTCACTTTGAATGCACAGAGATTGCAGGGCCGGTCACCCCAAGGGTGCTCCCACCCCAGCAAGCAGCAGCGCCCAGCATCTCCGCTCACGTGGTGCTTAATAGACTGCTTGGAATTGAATCACCTCCCATGGCACAGCTGGGTGGCAGGTGCAGATAAAGAAGCAATTTGCAAGGCAGGGCTGCCTGCGCCCAGGGAGCAATGGCAGGGCACAACTTGGCCCTGCAGGGAGGGAGAGCAGCACTTACCCCACCTTGCCCTGGGAGCGCTTCTGCCCTGGGGATGATCTTCCAAGAAGCAGAATGGAAGTTTGTTTCGGTAACAAAGATGTACGTGATGGAATGAAGACAAGCATCGCTTGAAAGGGGAAAAATTACCTTCAGGGCTGGAGTCAGCCCAGGGATCAAGCTCACAAGGTGCTCTCGAGACACCCTGCCTGAGCTGTGCTGGGAGGCTCAGCAGTGCAGCACCTTCCTTTGATTACATTTTTCCTGCTAATTAGATCTGTGAGCATGCCTGAGGCACAGGCAGCTGAGGGGAGCTCTGGATCCACAGGGGCTGAGCAGCCCTGGGAAGGAGGAAGGATGCAGCTCTGGGAGGGGAGCATCCCTTGGAAGGAGGAAGGATACAGCTCTGGGAAGAGAGCATCCCTAGGAAGGATGCAGCCCCAAAAAGGGAGCATCCCCCCAAAGAAAGGATACAACCCTGGGAAGGAAGAAGCCCTGGGAAGGATGTAGGATGCATCCCCAGGAAGGAAGCATTCCCGGAAAGGATGAGGGAAGCATCACAAGGAAGAGAGCAGCCCTAGGAAGGATGAAGGGGGCATCCCCGGGAAGGACGAAGGATGCACCTGTCAGAAGGGAGCATCCCTAGGAAGGATGCATCTCCAGAAAGGATGAAGGATGCAGCCCTGGAAAGGAGGAAGCCCTAGGAAGGATGAAGGATGCAGTCCTAGGAAGGATGCAGCCCCATGAAGGATTAAGAGAGCAGCCCTGGGAAGGATGAAAGATGCAGCACTGCTCCCCTCCCCTCTTCACACCCACTGTGCTCAGCTCCCAGCCCTGACCTTTAAGCCTGCGTGCCTGCTGTCTTGCTGCTATCAATTAACACCTGGGGCTAATCATTAGCTCCTCACCAGTCCCACGGCCCTCAGCTGGCCCCGCTGCCTCTCCCAGCAGGAATCAGCACAACCATCACGTGGCTCCCCCGAAAAATAACACGGAAACGCTCGCACTCCCCACGCTCCACTCGACTCCAAGGATGCAGCTGCATCCTTCCTGGCTGGGGGCCAGCGCTGGGGAAGTTTCCTCCCGCTGCTCGCCCCCTCCCCAGCTCCTGCAGGAAGCAGCCCCCCCGAAAATGCAATTCCCATTTGGAAGTGCCCCCCAGGAAATACAATTCCCATTCGGAGTGCTCACCCCAGGAAATACAATTCCCATTTGAAGGTCCCCCAGAAATGTAATTCCCATTTGGAGTGCCCACCCAGGAAAAGCAATTCTCATTTGGAGCCCCCCAGAAGTGCAATTCCCATTTGGAGTCCCCCCCAAGAAAACGCAATTCCCATTTGGAGGACCCCAAGAAATGCAGTTCCCGTTTGCAGGTGCGGAGCTGCTTTGCTCTGGGGTTTTTTGCATGGTGGAAAGCAAAGGTTTGCAAGAGCATCCGTGTGCACATCTGCTCCAGGCTGAAACCCCACCGCTGCCGCTGGCGGTGCATTTACTGCCGATAAAACCACAGCAGAGGATGACTTGTCATCCAGGAAAAAAAGAAGGGTGGGGGGAAAACAACCCCTTTGTAAGGGTTCTTATCCCTAATCTGAGCAGCACTTCATCTCCTGGTTTCCACCCGGAGCCCTGGAGGAGAGGCAGTGTCAGCAGGAGGTGTTGGCTTTGCAGCTGTGTCTCCCAGAACTGACAGGGGGTACTGGGGTCCCCCAACCCCATTTCTGTCCCCACTGGGGGGATCTCCCTATAGGGTCCCACTGCAAAGCCCCATGTTTCTGCTCCAGCATGGAAATGGTGGAGAGTTTGGAAGAGGATGCTCCAGAATGAGACCATTCTCATGGTCTCATTGGGGTTCCAAAAATGGATTTGGGGATGGGGTGTGGATGCCTTGCTGTACCCCAGACTCTCCGCATTCCCATGGGGTGTGGGTCAGGCAGTGAGGGCATGCTGTCACCTTTGGGCCAGGTGACAGCTCTCAGGGTGAGCTCAGGGTCTCTTCCCAACCTCATTGGAGCACTCCCTTCCATTTGGCCGCAGCCGTCGCACCGGGAGCAGCGGGCAGGGACTTGGGGGGTGCTCACAGCGAGGGGCTGAGCGGGGGCCCAGCTCCAGGGCGGGGAGCACGGAGGTGAAGGGGCTCGGAGATGCTGCAGTGCTGTCCAGGCAGTGCCCTGCAGCCCTCTTGCAATGCTCCGGGGAGGAGGAGAGCACCCAGCACCCAGCGCGCCCTGCACGGAAGGGTGCACTGTGCACAACCCAGGGAGAACAGCACCGTTCTGATGGCTTCAGAAACACCCAAGGGTGGGCAGCCAGGAAAGGGGCAGCGCGTCCTGCGTGGGGCGGGGTCTGCTCCCCACCGCGGTGAGCCCCGTGCCGGGGCCGTGTCCCAAAGCGAGTGCCCCGCTGCTGCCCGAAACGGCCGGAGCCACCGAGCAGAGACAGCCGCGGGTGAACCCCGGAGGGCAGCGGAGGTCGTGGCAGGGGAGAGCGGGGTCAGGGCAGCGGGGGGAGCCCGGGGGGGTGC
>WBMW01005277.1:276988-287075 GCA_013396635.1 Penelope pileata
CCCCCCCTTTTTTTTTTTCCCGCCCCCCCCGCCGCTGCCGGGCTCGGTGCCGCTCGCACCCTCCATCCCCGCTCCGTCTTCGTGTTCCCAAGGCGGCGGAGGGAGGCTGCTCCCAGCCCCGGCTCCGCGGCGCGGCCCTCGCTCCAGGTTTGCATCCTCCGCTCCTTTGTCGATGCGCTGCTGCCATTTGGGGGAGGCGGAGGGGACGCGTGATGCCGGGGCGGGGGGGGAGGGGCTGGGGGGCTCCGGGTCGGGCCGTGGGATGGGGCGCCCGGAGAGGAGGTGGGAGAAGGGGGGTGCACCCAAGTAAAGGCAGAGATAGAATATAGAGGGTGCAGGGGGAGAGGGGGCACAGCCAAGTGCTGCCCACGCTAGGGTGCATCCCCAGCACTGGGGATGGTGCACCCCGGTGTCCCCGCGTGGGGACACATTGGGTGGCGGTGGCACCCAGCACCCAGAAGCTCCCTTCCCTGCAGTGGCACCATGATGGACCTCAAAGTGGACGAGGAGGAGGTGGACAGCGGGCAGCCGGTGAGCATCCAGGCCTTCGCCAGCAGCTCCACCCTGCACGGGATCTCGCACATCTTCTCCTACGAGCGGCTGTCGCTGAAGCGCGTGGTCTGGGCGCTCTGCTTCATGGGCTCGCTGGCGCTGCTCGCCCTCGTCTGCACCAACCGCATCCAGTACTACTTCCTCTACCCCCACGTCACCAAGCTGGACGAGGTGGCCGCCACCAGGCTCACCTTCCCCGCCGTCACCTTCTGCAACCTCAACGAGTTCCGCTTCAGTCGGGTGACCAAGAATGACCTGTACCACGCCGGCGAGCTGCTCGCCCTGCTCAATAACAGGTGGGTGCCCCCAGGTGGCCCCAAGTGTCACCTCTGCCCCGGCTCAGCGTGTCACCGTGTGCCCCAGCTGCCCCGTGCAGCTCCTGTGTCTCCACGAGGGAGGGCATCCTGAGGCAGCTCAGCTCTGCAGCTGAGTGCAGCCACCATGGTCCTACCTGGAGTGGGGTCCCCCAGGTGCTGTTCCTGCTCCTGGGCACGTGGCTCCCACGATGGAGCTGCCCCTGGGGGTCCTGCACACCTGGTTCCAGCCTTGGTGCATGGATCAGGAATGCATGGCTGCAGCCCCGGTGCATGGATCCAGCACACCCGGTTCCAGCCCTGATGCACGGATCTGGGATGCATGGTTCCAGCCTTGGTGTATGGATGTGGGATGCATGCTTCCAGCTTTGTTGCAAAAATCTGGCACACCTGGTTCCAGCCCTGGTGCAAGGATCCAGCACATCCAGTTCCAGCTCTCGTGCACAGATCCAGTATGCGTGGCTCCAGCCCTGCTGCAAGGACCCAGCACTCCCAGTTGCAGCCCTGGTGCATGGATCTGGCACATGAGGTTCCAGCCCCGGTGCATGAATCCAACACGCACAGCTCCAGCCTTGGTTCACTGGTCTGGAACACCCATTTCCAGCCCTGGTGCATGGATCTGGCACACGTGCTTCCAGCCCTGTTGCACAGATTTGGAATGCGTGGTTCCAGTCCCAGTGCATGGATCCAGCTCACCCAGTTCCAGCCCCAGTGCACAGCCCCATGCTGGGTGCCACGTGCATGCTACAGCCACAGTCTGCAGGACCCCGCAGTGCAGCACCCTCAGTGAGACCCCACCCAGCCCATCCCCATGCCTCAGTATTCCTTGGTGCTGCTGAGCCACCCTCACGTGCCCAGAGCCAGCAGCAAGGCACGCCCTCTGCCCGTGCACATTTAGGTGCACCCCCGAGCTGGGGGCCGGTGCTTCAGGACCAATTTTGGAGCAGATGGGCTGGGTTTAGTGCTGATGCCCCACTGTCATGAGGGTCATGGTCACCCTAGCAGGGGGATGCTGACAGCCGGGTGCACGGAGCACCTCCTCACCCGTCCACTTTGTGCTGCTGAAAGCTCTGCAAATGCCACGTGCGGTGCTTTCACCGTGGGTTGAGGCAGAAGCAGCTCGTGTGAAGCCACTTCAGCCTGGTCTGAGCCTCTGCCTGCTCTTTCCCCTCAGATATGAGATCCCAGACACGCAGACGGCCGATGAGAAGCAGCTGGAAATCCTTCAGGACAAAGCCAACTTCCGAAACTTCAAGCCCAAACCTTTCAACATGTTGGAGTTCTACGACCGCGCTGGCCACGACATCCGGGAGATGCTGCTCTCCTGCTTCTTCCGTGGGGAGCAGTGCAGCCCCGAAGACTTCAAAGTGGTGAGTGCCCCCGCGGCCCCCTCCTCGTGCCGTGAATCCCGTGCAAGGATTTCGTCACCTGTTGCCATTCCTTCCTCCTTTTGGGTCCAAAAGAAGGGGGAGCAGCATCCCGAAGGGGGCATCTCGTGGGGTGATGCAGCATCCCTGCTGTGGGGTGGAGCACCCTGAAGGGATGGAGCACCCCGATGGGATGGAGCACCCCAAAGGGATGCTGCTGGGGTGCAGTGGTCCAGGTGCTCTGAGGTTGAGCGTGCCAGGCTGGGCACTTTGCACTGGGAGCTCCTGCACGGTGAGGACATGCTGTTGGCAGAGCAGGGAGAGGTGAGGTGACAGCCAGTGGGGACCCAAAGGACCCCGTGAGCCCCTGGGGACAGCGGGTCCCGGTGGCACGGCGTGGCACGGCGGCTGCATGGTGCTGGTGCACAGCTCCAGCGCACAACAAACCCTTTGTCCCCTGGTGGCCGCCTCTCCCCCTCCATCTGCCTCATCCATTTGGCTCTGGCTTGGAGCACAGAGCCCTGGGGTCCCCATCCCTGTCCTCAGTGTGGCCTCAGGGACACCCTGCTTGTGTCCCATGGCAAAGCCACTGAGCGCTCCGAGCCACCGGCGGGGTGTCCCCAGGGCTGCCACACGCATCCCGGCACCGTATGAGGGATTTTAATCATCTGCTCTCAATTCCCTCGACACAGAGCACTCCTCTGTGTTCGGTGGTTAAATGGAGGCACGGTGCAGCCCGGGGGGGTGATGGATCCCCCCGGCGGGGTCAGGTCCCAGCCCACGTGTGCCACCAAGCAGCGGTGACGCCCGGTGCTCCCTGGTTGTGTTTGCTGCACCAAAGGATCTCACTCTGCATCCCCACATCCACTGTAAGGGTCCAATCCCTGTGCTCCCCCCTCTTCTCCGAGCTGGAGGAGCAGAATAGACTTGCAGCTGGTTTATTATTGCTGCCTGGATTATTCCTTGCAAGCAGGTTTGGATGATTTAATGGATTTGATTAGAAAAAGCTGGCTCAGTGCTGTATTTGTGTTGCTCGTTGGATTTCCCTGCAGGCGTGCGCTGGCGGGGCTGTGCGTGCTGGGGCTGGGGCTGTTTGGGGGATCTGTCCCCTCATGGGGCTGGAGGTGGCTTTTGGTTTGTCCCAAAGGTGAATTCCTGCCTCTGTGCCATTCCTGCACCCATCCATGCTGCGCTCCTTGGTGCTGCACAGGGTGCAATGGCACCAGCCGAGGCCAATGGGTGCCACCACTGGGAGCGTCCCCGAGCAATGCTCCATGTCCCCGGGTGGTGCTCCGTGTCCCTATGTGTGCTCCATCACCCCTATGTGTGCTCCATCACCCCTATGTGATGTTCCATGTCCCTGTAAGATGCTCCATGTCCCTGCATGATGCTCTGTCACCCCTGTGTCATGTACCACGTCCATACGTGATGCTCCATGTCCCTTTGTGATGCTCCATGTCCCTGTAACATGCTCCATGTCCTTACGGGATGCTTCATCACCCCTACATGATTCTCCATCGCCCCTATGCAACGCACCACATCCCTATGTGGTGCTCCATGTCCCTGCATGATTCTCCATGTCCCTACATGGTGCTCCATCACCCCCATGTTATGTACCACATCCATGGGATGCTCCATGTCCCTAAGTGATGCTCCATGTCCCTAAGTGATGCTTCATGTCCCTATAAGATGCTTCATGTCCCTATAAATGCTCCATGTCCCTATGCAATTCTCCATGTCCCTATGCAATGCTCCACATCCCTATGCAATGTTCCATGTCCCCATGTGATGCACCACATCCCCCAGCCCACATTGCCTTGTGCTCCCCTCTACTTCGGAGCTGGGGGGCATTGGGGGAGCTGGGGGGAGCCTGCCCAGATCCCCCCGGTGCTCAGAGCTGGTGCTGGATGCTGGAGGGAAGGGGGCTCATGCTGGGATTTTCAGGGGTTTTCCAGGCTTTTCCCACCTCCCCTTCATCCTGCATCGTGCCTGGGTCACGTCAGGGGGTGCCTGGCATTGCTCCCCCCTCCCCCACGCAGCCCCGGAGGAGCGCTGCGGGGGGGGTGCTTGGAGCAGGATGCAGGGAGGCTCCAGGGTGAGGGATGCTGATGGGGTTGGATTGATCTCATTTAGGGAACTGAACCCTTCAAGGAGACCTGGGGATGTGGGTGGTGCAGCACCCCCACCCTGGCTCTCCCTGGCTCTTCACAGCCCCCCCAGCACCCGGTGGGCACCTGGGGTCTGCTGACCCCCCTGCAGCGCTCTGGGATGGGGATGCACAGCTGCTCCCAGCCCCAAAATCCTGCACGGCCTCAAAACCCAACGGGGCATCTGCAAAGTATGGGGCAAATCTGCTCCCCCTGGCCCCCCCCAGACCTGCAGAACATGGGGTGAGGGTGTCCCCACCACCAGGGCTGTGCCTATAGCTCACACATAGGGTGTCCCACGGCCTTATGTGATGTGCCGTGTCCCCGTGTGGTGCTCCATGCCCCTATTTAATGCTCTGTCACCCCTGTGATGTACCGTGTCCCTGTGTGACGCCCCACGTCCCCATGTGATGTTCCATCACCCCTATATGATGCTCCACGGCCCCATGTGCTGCACCACGTACCCATGTGCTGCTCCATCACCCCCATGTGATGCTCCACATCCCAGTTCCCAGGACTCCTTTGTGGGGAGGGGGGAATCACCCCCCTCATTGCCTCAACTCTGGGGCCGTGCTCATTAGCAGCAGAGATGAACGTTTCCCTCCTGCTGCTTCATTATCCAGAAGCTGCAGCCCTGGCCCCGCTGCTCCCTGCTGGGTGTGCTCCCTCCCCACCCCACAGCTCTGCTCCCTTCAGCAGAGGTCCAAGCAGGGCTCTAAACCCCATTCATTTTCTTTGCATCCCAGGGAAGAGGAGGAGAAGCTCCCTCTTCCCCCTGGGACACAAGATGGGACCTGGGCTGTCCCACCCATCCCATCCTCAGCCCTTGGGGTGATGCCCCATGCTCGGCTCCATGGAGCCCTTTTGGGGTCGGTGCAGCT
Organism: Penelope pileata; assembly: GCA_013396635.1. NCBI lineage: Eukaryota > Metazoa > Chordata > Aves > Galliformes > Cracidae > Penelope > Penelope pileata. The sequence goes on from WBMW01005277.1 coordinate 282,250, forward strand.
GACGTGACCCCGCTGTGCTCACTGCGATGTGCGTCTGCAGTTCTCCTCCCCACAGTTCTTGCTGTCCTGGGGGAGAGCCACGTCCCCGAGTCCCCGTCGTGCTTTGGGGTTTGGCAGCCTCCGAGCAGTGCCTGTGGGGCACGCCGGGTGATGGTGGAGGGTCAGGACCTCCGGAGGAGCACCAGGGCTGAGATGGGGCTGGGGGAATCAAGAGTGACATGGGGACAGTGCCACTGCCTCGTGTGTCCTCTGCCCTGGGAACAACGAGTGCAGAGAGAAGGGGGAGCAGGAGGGCTCCGGAGAAACCCCCCCGCTGCTCCTCTTCTTCCTCCACCAACGGAGAAGGGGTCAGAGCACCTCGTTGCCACGCTGAGCCCCCACCCCACGATGGATGCAGACATTGGGACCCTGAGCCCACATCCCCACGGCAAAGCCCCCATGGAGGATCACGGAGCCGCAGTGGGAGCATCACCGAGGCCACAGCATCACCGAGACCCCCACGCTTCCTGCAGCTGGAGAGAGCTCAACAGCAACAACAACAACAACAAACCACAGCAAACCCAACCCGGGGACCCGGCAGCACAGCGATCCCCGTCACCAACGCTGTAAAACACGCGAGCAGTTCCTGTCCACGGCTCCTAAAAGCAGGCTCCGAAATCACTCATAGCACCGCAACCGCCCGCCTGGCTCCGACGTCTCCACGCCGTGTTGCAGCTCCAGCATTCTGACATTTGTCCCCGCGGCCCTGCAGCATCCCCAGCTGCCCCCCTTCACCCCCCATCACCCTCACGCACGGTGTTGTCGAGCAGCGGCTCCGTTTGACCCCGGAGCTTGCAGCGTTTTCCAAGCGAACGGAGCAACCCGCGCGGGACCCGGCTGAGCCGTGCGGAATAATCGGAGGTGACGGAGCAGGCACCGGCGGGTCGGGAACGCCGCGGCTCCGAGGATTCCCAGCGTCGTGTTTTGCTCCGAGCAAAGCATCCACAAAGCAGCCCTGAGCTGTTCAGCCCCTGGGCATGGAGCGGCCCCGTTCCCTCAGCTTTGCAGGTGCTGCAGGGCGCAGAGTTTGGGATTCCCCGGCTGTGCACGGCTCTGCTCACCCCGTGCCACCGCTGCTCCTGCTCGAATCTTGGTGCACTTTGCTCCTTTTGTGACCCAGCCGCTCCCGTGCATGGAGCGATGCCACTAAACTCGCCAGGACTGTGGCAGAGCCGAAAGCAGCAGAGGGTCAGGAGCACGAGGCAGAGGGCAGCGGTGCAGCGGGGACCAACGCCTGCCTGCGCCCTGCACCGTTTCGTTAGCAGCTCTGCTTCGTTAGCAGCTCTGCTTCATTAGCAGGAGGATCGTTCAGCACCTGGAACCCATCAGCACTGAGCAGCACCGCTCGCACCGGGCAGCAGGAGGCTGGGGAAGGAGAGGAGGACACAGCAGCAGCAGCCAGGGGGCAGTTGGTGCCCAGCATCGCATCCGACCCCAGCAGCATCCCCACTGCACACACATGCACCGTGCAAGCACGGGAACAGTGTGCACCCACGGGTGTTGTGCACACCCAAAGAGCTTTGCACACCCCAATGCACCATGCACACCCCAAAGCGCTTTGCAGACCCTAATGCACCTTGTGCACTCCAAGCACTTTGCACACCTGGAGGTGTCATGCACACCCCGAGCACTTTGCACACCCAAAGCATTTTGCACACCCAGAGGTGTCGTGCACAACCAGTGCACTTTGCACGCTTTGCACACCTGGAGGTGTCATGTACACCCAAAGCATTTTGCACACCCAGAGGTGTTGTGCACAGCCAGTGCACTTTGCACACTCAAAGCACTCTGTATACCCAGAGGTGTCATGCACACCCCAAGCACTTTGCACACCCAGAGGTGTTGTGCACACCGAAAGCATTTTGCACACCTGGAGGTATTGTGCGCATCCATTGCACTTTGCACACTCAAAGCACTTTGCACACCCAAAGCACTTTGCACACTCAAAGCACTCCATATACCCAGAGGTGTCATGCACATGCCGAGCACTTTGCACACCCAGAGGTGCTGTGCACATCCAATGCACTTTGCACACCCCAATGAACTGTGCACACCCAGAGGTGTTGTGCACACCCAAAGCATTTTGCACACCCAGAGGTGTTGTGCACATCCATTGCACTTTGCACACCCCAAAGCACTTTGCACACCCGGAGGTGTCATGCACACCCTGAGCACTTTGCACACCCCAGGCACTTTGCACACCCCAAAGCACTTTGCACACCTGGGGGTGTCATGCACACCCTGAGCACTTTGCACACCCCAATAAACTGTGCACACCCAAAGCATTTTGCACACCCGGAGGTGTCATGCACACCCCAAGCACTTTGCACATCCCGAGCACTCTGCACACCCGGCGATGCTGTGCACATCCATTGCACTTTGCACGCTCAAAATACTTTGCACACCCAGAGGTGTCATGCACACTCCAAGCACTTTGCACACCCAGAGGTGCTGTGCACATCCCATGCACTTTGCACACCCCACTGCACCATGCACACCCCGGGCACTTTGCACACCCGGAGCTGCCCACAGCACCGCAGATTCCCACTGAGGCCCCGCAGCGCTGCTCCTGCTCCTCTGGAGATGCCTTTGCACACAAAACCATTAACAAATTAATTATTAATTATTATTAATAAGGTTAAATGCTATCTTCAGCTGCTGGAGGAGACGAGGAGGCTCTCGAGCACCGTGTGGGTGGGGGCAGGGATGCCACACGCACCCCATAGCGCAGCCCCACAGCCACAGACCCCTGGGGCAGCTGAAAGGTGGGAACCCAACCAGAAAATGCCATTTTTTTTGCAAACGATTTCACCTCACTCCGAGGCCAGGCTGGAGCAGCAGCACCCAGCAGCCAGCAGCCAGCACATCGGATATTTCCAAGAACCCACCCAGGAGGACTGCGCAGTGCCTCTCTCCCCCCCAGCGTCGAGCAGAGGATGTGGGGCAGGGAGGGGGCAGCCCCGGGCACGCAGAGCCGTGCGGAGGCACAAATCCCTGCAGGGAGGTTCAGGAATTCTCTGTCCTTTCGCCTCGGTTTTAATCTCTCTGCCTTTTTGTTCCATCGCCTGCAGAGCTTGGCTGGAGCCGGGGCTCCCCGAGCAGCACCGCAATTCCCAAAATCCACAGCTCCAAGCGCTCCCCCCCAGCTCAGCCTCTCGTTATTCACCCTCCCCTCGGAGATTACAACTTCTTGATGTATTTTTAAACATTTTTCTCCCCCCGGTGCATTTGCATCCGTGCACCCTAAGGACAGACCCAGCGCACGGATCACCCCCTCCTTTGCTTTCTGGGGTTCCATCCCCTTTTTGCTGCCCAGAAGCACCCGGAGCAGCTGCACAGCGGCACCTTCCTCAGCTTAGATGAGATTTCTGCTCAGATTAGATCAGATTGGAAAACCACAAGGCACGCAGCAGAGCAACCAGAGAGGAATACAATATTTTCCCCCCTCCACCGCCGATGAAACCGTCGGCTCCGATTTGTTTGCACCGAGCGTCGGAGCCGCTGTGAAGGACGTCGGAAAAAAATTGCATCGTGCTCAGGGGCAATCTGCAAGCAGCAGGAAATTGGGGAACGCTTTCGGATGAGCCCGGAACGAGCGGCACCAGCGGGGAAATCACCGGAATTCTCCCTGCCTTGCAATTTTAGGAGTGCAAAACGATGCTCGGAGCAGAGGGGGCACGGAGGAGGGGGGGAGCTGCACGGCACCGAGCTGAGAAGCACCGAGATGGGGAGGGGTGGGGAGATGAATGGAGTTTAAATGGGAACGTTTGGAGAGGAGATAAGGCTCGGCTGATAGGAAATGGCACGGCACAGGCAGGGAGGCCCCGGCTCCAGCTCTGTAATGAAGTCCACTTAGCGCATTACTCACTGTAATGTGCTTTTTATTAAAGTCCTGCAGCCGACAGCCCCGGGCACGGTGGCACAGGGCCACCACTGGGACAGAGCACGGCTGTCCCCAAAAGGGACCTTTTGTCCCCCACCCTTTGTTCCCCATCCTCTGTTCCCCATGAGCCAGCATCCATCAGCACCCATCACCCCACACCCGTGGGGATGGGGAGAAAGTGGAGGTGGGGAATAATACAGAGGGGGAAAAAAAAAAAGAAAAACTCCTTTTTATTTTTTTTACTTTTTAAATCACCAATTTTTCTGCATGAGGCTGTGACATGCTAATCCACTGTGAAGCTCCTAATCTGGGGGATAACGGGGAGGATAACACGGCGGCACGGCTCGGCCAGCGGAGCGCGGGGAGGCAAGGTGGCAGCATCTGATAAGGGCGGTGGGCTCGGTGCCGGCACCTTCCCGGCCAGATCCCAACTATCCCATCCCACCCCGCTCCTCTGGGTGAAAGAGGATTCCCTGGTGCTGCCTCACACTGGGGCAAAGCCCCTCCAGGCACCAGTGTTGCAATGCTGAGTTTTTTTCTTCCTCCTATGCAATGCAGGCACAGGGCAGCCCCTTCACCCCATCAAATCCCCCCTGAATCCCCCTTGGGGGATCTAACCTGCCCCATCCCACCCCCGGGGGATGCAGCTGCTGGGATGGTGCGTGGATGTGGCACTGAGGGGATAAAGCTCTCATGGCACATCCCAGTGCGTGGACATGGCACTGGGCAAACCCAGTCCCCATGGCACATCCCAATCCCCAGACATGGCACCAAGCAGATCCATCTCCCATGGCACATCCCAATCCCCAGACATGGCACCCAACAAACCCAATTCCCATGGCACATCCCAGTGCCCAGATATGGCACCCAACAAACCCAATTCCCATGGCACATCCCAGTGCCC
>WBMW01005277.1:323131-339222 GCA_013396635.1 Penelope pileata
CCTTCTTGGCCCCAGGGCACACGGCAGGCTCGTGGTGACCATGTGGTCAACTGTTGGTCAACAACTGGCCAACCGTTGGCCAAATGTTGGCCAACCAGGACACCATTGGCCTTCTTGGCCACCAGAGCACACTGCTGGCTCGTGGTCACCCCATGGTCAACCATTGGCCAACCAGGACGCCATTGGGCTTCTTGGCCATGAGGGCACAATGCTGGCTTGTGGTTAATTACTGGTCAATCACTGGTCAAATGTTGGTCAACCACTGACCAACCATTGGTCAACTGGGATACCAGTGGCCTTCTTGGCCCCCAGGGCACACTGCTGACTCATGGCCAACTGCTGCTCAACATGTCAACTGCTGGTCACCTCTCGGCCAACTGTTGGCCAACCATTGGCCTTCTTGGCCACCAGGGCACATTGCTGGCTCACAGTCAACCCTTGGCCAACTGTTGGTCAACCACTGGCCAAACGTTGGCTCACCAGGACACCATTGGCCTTGCTGGCCACGATGGCACACTGTTGAGTTGTGGTCAACCACTGGTCAACTGTTGGTCAACCGTTGGCCAACCAGGACATCCAGGTCCTACCATTGGCCTTCTTGGCCACACTGCTGGCTCATGGTCACCCTGTTGGCCACAGGTTCCTTCAGACAGGTTCATTGATTGTCTCCAAATTAACGAAGCGAAGGAGCTTTCGGAAGCATTTTTGTTTCTTTTTTTTCTTTCTTTAATCGGAGTTAAGAGTAAACAACGGTATAAAATGGTAACAACTCAAGAAGTTTCCAAAATTCTGCTCATGCCTGACACACGGGTCCTCCATTGCCCCCAAGTACCATCAAGTAAAAAAAAAAAAAAGAAGCAGAGCCCACGGCGTGGCCGCTTTTCCAGCCCAGTGATTTCCTCCAGAAAAATCACAGAATCGGAGCAGCGCCGCTCTCACCTCTGTCCCGAAGCACGGACGAGCAGGACTGAAACCCCCTAATTTTGTGGAAAGCTGAGAGCAGCCCCCAGCACTCATCCACCCTCGAGTCCTCGCTCAGCCAACCGCATCCAGAAGGTCTAGAAAAAGTCTTCAAAACCACAACTTGCAACAGGAAAAAAAAAAAAACAAGATAAGATTTGAAAGGTACGTATGGTGAGACTTGCCTTAGGGGCAATAAGCAACCCCCTCCCCTGTTTCAGACGGCTGTAGGTGAGGCTTCAGAGGGGTCTGCAGCACCAAAAGAGGCAGCAAACACTGGCCTGGTCCCTTGTGAGAGCGGAGGGGACGAGGTGTCACCCCCTTAGCACCCCGGTGACGAGCTGGAGCACGGATCCGTCGCAGCACAACGCGGGGTTCGGCTGCAGCGTGCTCACAGCGGGGCTCAGGGACGGGTCTGCTGCAGCCTGGAGGTGGGGAGCAGGAAACCAGGCGTCCTCCACGCTCTGAGCAGCTCCTGGAGTGCACCAAGGAGACGGCACCGACCCCGCACCGAGCGAACCGTCCCCGGCAGCGCCGTCGCCCACCACGGCCAGCCGAGCCCAAACTCGTTCTGCCTTGAGTTGATCCCAGTAAAAACCAGTCTGTCACACACCAAGACACCTCTGCCAACGTCGAGGAGACTTCAGATTGCAGTATAAAATGGCTTGAAGTGAAATCTGCGGCTTTTTTTTTTTTTCTTTTTTTTTTTTTTTTTTTTGCCCTAGGAATTGGCTTTTCTCCCTTCTGTCGTGCGAAGCCTTGGACTGGTCTGGATTGGGTCCGTTTCTGATTTGCTGGAGGTTTCTGGGGAAGGGGTATCTTGATTAAAGATCACTTGGGAATGTGGAGCTCAACACATCTAGGCATCTAGAGACAAGTTCGTGTTTGCTCAAGGCCTGGCCTTACTCCTCCTCTGTCCACGGGGCGCCGGGCACGTGGCCGTTGACGCGGTTGGAGCCGTTGCTCGAAGTGCTGAAAACTCCTTTTGTGCTGTTGGACGTCGCCTCCTCCTCCTCAGAGCTGCTCTCCACATCGCTGCGGTCGTCTTTGGACACCTGGGCCATCCAAGGGGGGTTTGGGAGTGGAGAGGGGAGGGGGGGAGTTGGTGAATCCACAGGAACTCCCAGGTTGTGTCCGTGGGATTCACCAGCCCCGCTCACAACCGCCTCCTGTGCTCCACCCTTAGGAGCTCCAAGAGCCCCTCGAGCTCCAGGAGCTGTCATCACACGCAGAACATGAAGACAAAAAATGTAGGAAAAGGGCTGGGAAACGGGAGCTCTGCTTCCCTGAGGCTGTGCACCGGGGCTGCACCACGCTTGGCTCTCACCACACCGGAGATCTTGGCTTGCTCCCCTCCCAAGAGCTGCACTCAGCCTGGTTAGCGCCCTTGCCACCAACAAATTTCTTTTAAACAATAATAAAACCTCACGCCACAATCACCAGCACATAAATACGATGGCAAATTACACGTGGATCCGTTCTAGATCCACGCTTTATCCCACGGGGGCTGCCTTTGATGTTTTAAAGATTAACCAGCTGTGTCCTCCCATCCGTTTGCAGGGTTCCTCCCATTTTCGCTGCTCGTGGTTCATCCCTGAGAACTCCTGGAGGGGGAGCAGCGCTGCAGAGCAGGGAGAGCCGCCAGCAGCCAGGAGCAGGAGGAGCAGCTGGGCCCGCAGGGACCTGCCCCACGCCGTGCCTTTGGCTGCCAGGTGAACAGATCACGTTGGCTGCGTTTGTAGGCACAGGGTTTCCATGCTGAACTTTTGGAACGGAATCCAGGCAGGGTTCTGGCCCGGAGCTGGCACACCTTGCTGGTTGCTGCTGGGGGAGTGCCACGGGAGGGCACTGCACCCACGCTGTGCCATCAGGCAAAGGGAAGGGAGCACGAGCCCTGCCCTAACTGCAAACAAGCACCTTGGTCCCTGGCTGGGCTCCAGAGCCATAAACTCAGCAGAGCTGAGCATGGGTGCTGCATGGCTGCTGCTTCGCACCCCAGGGCAGCTCTCCACGCTCTGTCTGCAGCGAACAGCCCCTCACTCACCCCATGTGCAAAGCACTCTGTGGGCAGCGTGTCTGCAGGTGCTTCAGGGCTGGGTCCTGCTCTGCTCGCTGGGTGCTGCCTGTCAGGAAGGTCTCAGCTCCCAGGGAGCCGTGGCAGAAAGCCAGGTGGGGTTAATGATCTGCAGGATGGGTTTTGATGGGCCTGCCCGGTGGACTCGCCTCTGTCTGTTGCCAAAACTTTTGATATCTTTCCCTGCTCTCCTGTATTGCAAGTTCAAAGGGTCACTGGGAGAAAGCAGAAATCCCTCGGTATTTTTCCTCTGACTGCTGTCATCCTTCCCACCCAGGGGATTTGCTTTTCTGCTGCCCTCTTTCACTCAGCAGTGTTAATGAGCACTACAGACAGAGCCATCTGTGAGCCCGCAGGAAGGGGAGGGTGAACCAGCAGCACCCCAGGACGCTGCTCAGACCTTTGGGACCCTGCACTGAGCACCCCGACAGGGCCAGCGCCGCAGCAGCCAGGGAGCAAACACTGATTTAAGAGAAGGCACCACCCAGCTGAAGCCCCCAGACCAGAGCTTTGTGTTCCCCTCAGCCTAGAAACAGACAGAAACAGAAGTACAGTCACACTTACATGCAAAGGATGAAACTGTCCAGCTCCAATCTGGCACAGAGGAAAAGGAGTGAGAAAAGAGTGAAGAAGACAGAGCCCAGAGTCCTTTCTCTGGCTAGGTCACCTGGACAGGAGAGAAGCAAGGAAAGGGAAAAGACCTCAGCTGCAGGAACACACAGAAAGTAAGAGCCCTGCAGTAGCAGCCGTGGGGAGCAGGTGACAAACTCATGTGCATGCTGTAACACGTGTTTTCCCCCAACAACCACGGCCACAAACAGATGAATTTCTCAAGGTTACGCTCCGCGTGTGGGCAGCTCAGAAGTCAAACGCAAAATAAAGCAGAGCCACGAGAGAAGCTCAGATCAGAACACCAGATAGATGACAAAAAAAAAAAAAAAAAGGCATTTGTGCTAGCAAACCAGCTGCTGCACTCTGCTCGAGGCAGAGGAAGTGGCTTCTGGTGGGTCTCACATCAGTTCCTACACGGCCCTGCCCTGTCTCACGCCTCCACCTGAAATGCAGCTTCCAAGCTTGGCAGCCTCAGCTGCAGCCCAAAGTCAGCACTGCTTGCTCTGAGGGTAACAGCAGCCACTGAGCAGGGGCTGGGGTCTCACCCTCCCTCTCCCTAGGGCCCCCCGACACAATTACAATTAAGATAATTAGGGCGGAAGCCAGACTGCACCCCATGACCACCACTTTGCTCCCCAGTGCTTCTGACAACCCCTTCTGCACGCTGCAGCCTGGGCCTGGCAGCCAGGACCGTGTCACTGCTGGAAGGAACATGGAGATGTGGCACTTGGGACGTGGCACTTGGGGACGTGGCTCAGTGGGCAGCACTGGTGGTAGGAGGATGGTTGGACTGGGTGGTCCTGGAGGTCTTTTCCAACCTCCACGACTCTGTAATTCTAAGGGAAGATGCACAATCCTCAGCACAACCCACGAACCAGCAGATGCCAGGAAGCTCAGAAGCTAAAAACCAGCCCGAAGGATTGTTTAAAACTGAGCTTTTTACCACCTTGAACAAAGCACATAAATCAGCCATCATCACTGCTGTCACATCACAACGTACTGGGAAATGGGGGTGCTTCCCCACGGGAGGGGAACAGAGAGGAAAGCATCCCTGCCCCTGTGTGCATCTGGCAGCTCACAGCCAGGGCTCAAGAAGCAAAAGCTGCTCTCCAAAGCACTCCTGATGCAAACACCCTGAGAAGCAGCAGCAGCCCCCACGGAGGGCCCGGTTCCTGCTCAGGGTTTGCAGGAGAGGGGACCCAGAGCAGCCCCCAGCCCCTTACCTTGCCCCGCATGAGCGCCTTGTAGGCGGTGCGGACGATGAGGTAGGACCAGATGATGTGCAGCACCTGCAGGGTCACCAAGAGGCCGTTGAACAGCCACCAGGAGGGGTAGGGACCGATCAGCTCCCAGCTTTCAAACAGGGTGGTGTTCAAAATCCTAAGAGAGAGGCAGAAGGGCGTTACGGGGGGGCTGTGCTGGCAGCGGGGCCGCAGCTCCGCATGGAGATCCCTGGCCAGGAGCACGGCAGGCTGCACCCCCCTCCAGCATCTGCTGCTCTGCTCCCATCAGAGTGATGCTTCTGTCTCCTGCCAGAGTGAGGAAACAGGCAAAATCCAGTTAGAAACACTGGAGCTGAGCAGCAAGCAGAGGAGATGGGAGCTGCACACCCAGAGCTGCTGCCCATTTCCTTCCCAGCAGCGTTTGTAACAGCGTCACAGGAAGTGATGTCACACTGCTCTGCTCACCAAAACAGCTGCTAACATTTCATTCTTCACCCGTTTTCAAGAAAAATCACAAAAATGCTGTTCCCAGTTGGCCTCCCTCCTTTCTCGCCCAGTTTTGCAGTCCTCCTGCCAAGCTGCTCCACAAAGCACTGCTTTCCTCCAGCACTGTTCTGCTGGCAGCTATTGCCAGTGCTTCAGTGATTGAATAAAATCTGAAGCAGAGATGTGTGCAGAGACCTTTGAAGGCACCACCAGTTTCACAGAGCTTTGACCATTTCACAGGAAAAGGGAAACAAACCTGGCCAAGAAGAACCCCAAAACACAGCTACAGAAGCACCCAAGCCACAGCAGCTTACAGAGGAGCTGTATGCAGCTCCAGAGGGCTGCTGGTGCTCTACACTGCTAATTAGGGGAGGGAATATAACAAGGTGAACTAGCATAAGGTCTGCAACAGCACTGCAAGCTTGTCAGGTTTCTCTGCTGGGTCGAGGGGTTGCATTACAGCCAGTGGAAAATGCATTAAAGATTTACAGGGCTGCTGAGGAACGATGCAGGAGCACCACGACAGCAGCAAGGAAACCACAGCAACAGCCTCAGCTGTCACTGGGGGGAGACTGTGGAGCCCTCAGGGCTAAAACCCACCCTCATCAGGAGTCCCTCGAGGCATCTGCTGGGAAACAAGAGCTTTAATTGCAGCCCTGATACCGAGCCATGAACGCAGCACTGCTCCTGCCCGCCAGGAGCTGCCCCAGAAGAACAGGGCTGCAGGCTGCCCACTGCTCAGGGAATAAACACATGCAGCAAAATCAAACTGAATCCAGTAATAAAGCAATAATGACAGTATAATCATAGTGATAAGCAGCCCTAACCAAATTTTCAACAAGAAGAAGAGGTGGGGAGCAGCCCAGCACCAGGAGCACCTCACTGAGCCTGACCCCTGGGCAGCACGGGATCTCATTACAGGGTGATCAGCTGTAATTGGGCAGGGCTTCACCTCCCAGGGAACCTCAGGCCTCCTCCAGGCTCTGAACACGACTCAAGGGCAGGACACGAGCGTTACCAGAAATCAAAAGCTGCACCGATGACTAAGCCAGACACTCAGAAATTAAATTGGCTTCAAGAAATGACGCCTCTTCTGCAGCCATTTCCAAAAGTTCTCGAGTCGAGAGAAGCAAACAGTGCTCTGAGTGCTCAGACACAGCTCTGCTAACGAGCACTGTCATCACCCTGCAGCTAGAGCAGAGGGCCAGCTGTGCATTAAGATTCCCAACACTTTTCACGCTCTCTCTGCTGGCTGCTGAGAGGTTTCTCCGCATTCCTGCTCCAAACAGCACTCGGGCTGCCTGCAGCTCCAGGCTGCCTCGAGGGACAGCCTGCACTGCCTGCAGGAAGCACAAAAGCTTTGCTGGAAGGATGGGAAGCACAAACCTCGCAGCTCAAGGTGCTTACCAGAAAGGGTAAATGCCCAACCGTGTGACGATGAAGACGACACCGAAGAGCATGAAGAAGGCATCGCAGAGCCGCTGGTACTTGGCGTAGTTGGCAAGCTTTGCAGCCTGCAAGAGATGAGAAACACGAGCATCTCACTCCCTTTGTGCACCCGTGTCACTGCCAGGCTGTACAGCTCCAAAACCCTCAAGCCACCGCGCTGGTGAGGAGTTAGGAGGGCTTAGGGATTATTCCCAGCATAAAGCAGTTGTGAGGAAAAGCTGGCAAGGCAGGAGCACGGCAGGAGAGGGAGAGCAGCCAGCACCAGGGCCAGGAAGGTGGGGCAGGGAACTCACCTCCAGGAGGAAATCAGAGGCGTCGTGGAGGCACAGCACCAGCGTCCCGACCCGCACCATGTTGTTCATGTAGGAGAACGTGATGAGCCCAATGGTGGCCAAGTGGTGGACGAACATGAGCAGGAAGTCCTGGAAACAGAAGTGGGAATTAAGGCCCTTTGGGCTGTCAAACAAACAGAAACGTTTGGAGCAGAGCCACGAAACTAAGTGGGGTCAGAGGATGACTTCAGACCGACTCCACGTCATACAACGCACAGCCCAACCCGCCAGCCCCCACCACCACAGCTCCCAGAAAGGTCTCTCCCAGCATTTGTGCCTCTGTGCAGCTGCAGCTCTGCGTGCACAGCACGGTCCCTTTGGCACATGCACCCAGGACAAAGACAAGGATGGCTGCAGGCTCCTCTGCAAGGACCGTCAGCACAGCACCCAGCCCTTCCTTTGGGCTCCCTGGGGCTTTACAGCCACGCTCCCAGCCCCTTCAGCTCTTGGCACCAATGACAGCTGTTGCACGCTGACTCCAGTGAGCAGCAAAGCCTGCCAGGGCTCAGCACACGACACAGCCTGGCAGCAGGAGCTGGGCTGCTCCACCACAGAAGGTTTTACGATGCACACACACTTGAGGCAGTTTCCCAGTTCAGTCCCCTGGGTGCAGCACTCCACAGCAGAGCAGCACACCATGGGGACTGTCACACAGCACGACGTTAAACGCTGCAAACTGTGTCACAGATGGTGGCATTCACCCCCTTCCTGCAGCTCCATGCTACTCTGCATCCTGGAGCTAATGGTACAGAAAAAGAATTTCTTTTTGAGCAGTTGATGCAAGAATTGGGATAATGCTTTGCAGTTTGTGTAACAGAAGCAATAAGCCATGATTTACTGTGAACTGTTTCCCAGCAGCAACAATAAGCCAAATCCTAGAAGGCAGCCCAGCAGAATGAGATTCCAGCAGTTGTGAGCAGTCATCACTCTGCTACACACGCAGATGAGAAATTGCTTTCAGAACAACCATGTATTACTGCTGCAGTGTTTGCCATTTGCTCATCCTGCTCAGCAAGATAATGCTTCAAGCATTTTATTTTCCTGGCTTCTTGCAGCCTTATAATTAAATCTTTTTTTTTTTGCTAGCTGTTTATTAGGAGGTATTGAGTGGCTCTGTTCTTCCCCCTGGAAGGTGAAAGGGACTCTCAAGGATACTGCAGCTCAGTGGCACGCTGCTCCCCTCCCCAGGGCTGTGCAGCGATTAAAGGAGCTGGGCTAGAGATGGGAAATGAGGAAGAAAATTGAGTTCTCTCTCTGCTTCAGCCCTTCTGGCCAAGCACTCTCACAGCTGTGTTAGTCTGGGCTACCCAGCACGGTGGTTAGTGCCATCCTGGTTAATCTCACCTTCCGTTTAATGTCTGTAAACTGAGAAAACATGAGAGACCAATAGAAGGCCAGCTCCAAGATATAGTAGTAATAAAGCCTGGATGTTAGAGGCTGGAAAACAAACAAAGATAGCACCGTTAGAAGACAAAGGACTTCAAAATGTACATCACAATCCACTTTTTCCTTCCTTCCCATCCCACTCGGAGCGCTGAGGCGGAAGTTAAGAGATCCAGAAGTAAGGTTTAGTGACAACAAGCTCAAGCAGCAGCCCTCTGACTGACAGCACACGTGTGTGTGTCTCACGGGAACCTGAGGCTTGGACTCGAGCTCAGTGCTTACAAATCACACTGCAGCCTCTTGGGCTGGGAACACCAGGCCTCCCCACAACCACGCACGCTGCATCGTGGAAGCCCTGGAAATGAGTTGCTTTTAATCAACTCAGCAGCAAGAGAACACTAAATGAATACAAAGCGAGTCTGCTCTATGGGAGGAAACACTGCTGGTGATGAACCAGCCTCAGGGGGATTGGGAGACACAGAAATGCCATCTCTGTGCCTCCAGAAAGGGACGGCCATAGGCTAACTGCAGAGCTCTCCAGGCTGCAGCCCGGCAGCATCCGCGCAACGGGAGAGAGCCACATGGAACCAGCTCCAGTTTGCTGTCATTAACAAGAAGAAATTGCACAGGAGATTGGAATCTCCTACCTGGAAAGGGTAGCTGTACCAGCACTGTCGTGTGTCCCAGAACCAGGGTGCCTGAAGGGAGGAGGACAAGTTGATGCTGCTGCTGCTCTTCTGCGTTCCCAATTATCTAAGGCAATTAACTACTACAGTTCCATTTCACTGACATTTTATCTTCCTTCTACCAAGCTAAATTTACTGTAGGACATAATAATGATGTAAAATATTCTTTCTGCACCCAAAGGCAAGCTATAACACGATGGGAATTCAAAGAATAAGCGTACAGCTCTAACAACAACGACCCAAGGAGGTGGATCTGTGTCCATATGGGAAGAAAAAAGCAAAGCATCTCTCCAGGAAAGCAGGTCTGTCCCATTCTGGGATAAAACAAACAAGTCCCCAACATTTCCAGCAGGACAGACTGGTTGAGAAGCTTTCCTATGCTGCCCAAGTGGCCTTTAGAGAGAAGCTCCAGGATCTCAGTAAGTCACATCACAAGGAGGTGACCATCCCCACTGAACCCCCCTTGCTGTAAGCCAGGTGCAAGCACAGAGGGGACACTGCAGCCAAAGTCCTGGCATTTCAGCACAGCAGTGGCACAGCACACAGGGAAACGTGGTGGCAGGGTGTGACAGATCGACTCACCGTCCAGAGAAACCTGATTCCGTAAAAAAATATACTTAAATAAAATGTAAATCTCCACCTGGAACGAGAAGCAAAGAATGAAGCATGAAATAGAAATCATTTCTGGTTAACATTTATAGTAAAAATGGAAATGACTATGAGAACAACAACAGTTTCCAACAGCCAAGTTCAGAGTGAGCATGCAACATTCCTACGTTGAATATGCAGTATCAAGATAACAACACCAGTGGTTGTTATCCAGGAGGTGTCTGACTGGGTGCCACTTGTCCCTCTTACCTGGTGGCTTTAAGGAGGCAAAATCATACTGGGGGGAAGAGTTAATACGAAGAGAGTTACTGGAAAGGAAAGAAACCAGCACGGAAGAAACAAGTCAGGGAAAAGCATTCAGGTGGCACCATGCTGCTGGGGTAACTATGAGCACTCAGAAACAAAGAACAAAGGAACGAAGGGAAGGGGAAAGAGGAGAAATCCAGGAAGCATTCCATAAGGTCACTGTGTCTGGGGAAAAGGCTGTCCTGCAGCACAACGTGCAGACAGCCCACGTGTCTGCAGTGTGCGTCCTGAACTGTGCGTGTGCAGGTGTGCACACACTGAGATGTGCATCACAGACACAGCCAGAAGCTGCTCATCATTAGCCAGATTAATTGCTGTCCAAGAGCTCTGGGCTGTCGTACACAAAATGTTTTAGAGTCCTGAAAAGCCCTCCTAGCTGCTCCCACTGCCCTGTAGGAGCACCTCCCTCCCAGCCCAGCCCCAGGACACCAGGTTAAGTTAGCACAACTTCACTGAGAAGAGAGAACAGAGCCCTGAGCTGGGGGCACACCCTGCCCTCTGCGCTGACGTACATGCTCTCACAGAATTTGGTGAGGGTGGTGGGCTTGTCCTGGTTCCTCCGCTGCCGAAACCAGCGCTGGATCTTCCGCACGTCCCAGTCCAGCTGCTTGGACAAGCCCTCGAGCCTTTTTCCATCTGGGGACTGGGAGAAAACAAAAGCAGGGTCATTTCTCCTCCTGCTCACCACGCTGTCAGCTTGCCATCCCCTCTGCACTGAGACAGAAACGATGCACACACAGCCAGACCCAGGAGGACGCAGGCTGCCATGTGTATCCACCACAGCAGCAGGAACCTGCTGCCACAGCATCCATCCCAGTTCAGCCTTCAGAAGCCACTCACGACTTAATTACCAGGAATGCCTGTGCTTTAGCACTTCCTCCTCTATTCCAGCCTTTGACAGCACAGTGCTACGCAGAATGCAGCTGTTCTGTGGCTTCATTTGGGAGGAGGAGCTTTTAAAATAACCTCTCCTACCTGTTAACACCTGCAGCTCAGACTGTCCAGAATTTGGGACGATCACAGCTGAACCGAAGGGGTGGGACTCACTGTGAAGTTCAGGGAAACTCTAAGGATTTGGGATTAACACATTCAATATTTATATATTGAAAACAGGTAGAAGGGAGACAGTGATGTTTCCATTATCACTTCTAAAGGGTCTGAACGAAATTAAACTTGAAAACTGAAATAATTGCAAGAGAAAGAACGTGTCCCTGCTCTCTCCCTGGAAACTCTGCTGGCAGTTTGTAGGAACAAGGACATGGATGGATTCCTAGGAGCACACAAAGTGAACACAGCCCAGTGCTGAGCTAGTTGCAGAGCAGGGTCCATTTCACAGCTCTGCCAGGAGCTGTTAGAACTGGAAGATGATGAATACATTTCGCCACTTGAGCGTTCTGCATGGCTCTCTGGGTTTGCATGCAATGAGGAGCCAGCAGCCTGTGGGGCTGGCAAGCTCACGATCTGCCCGTGGGTGTGCAGTGACCCACAGCCTTCTGGTGGCTCCATCCCGAGCACCTCCTGCCTCCTCACCGGGCTCTGCAGGCTCAGGTGCCTGGCACTGCTGCACTGGGAGCAAATCTGCCCCAGAGAGAACGCGTGGAGCTCCCTGTGCAGGCAGCAGTGGGATCTGCCCACCAACATTCCCACTCCCCACACCTGGCAGCACATGAGCGTCCCGCTCCAGCCACGTGCAGCTCTGATTTCATCAGCCAGACACCCCCAGGGGTTTCTTAACCATTCATCCCAAGGACATCCCTGGCATGAAGTCCTCCCCACACACAGCACCAGACACAGGGCCCTTTCAGCTCACATCACAGCTGAACCTCAGTGCTCCCACGACGTGGTTCTGCTGAGGCTTTGATAGCATTTCCCTTCCATCCACTGAGTGCTTTTTTCCTCCGCTCAAAGTTCAGCATCACCAGATGAGAACATGAAGCCTCCAATTTCACTGTTTTGAACAAAAATCTGCCCCACCACCTGCGCTGATTGAAGTGTCAGCATCCAAGGGGACAGCGTGCAGCTCCGTCACCCCAAAGTGAAGCAGCACTGCCCAGATCAAGTGAGGGAAAAGCCACGAAGCTCAGAGCAAAGCAAGACCTGCTGCCAACTTCACCCAGATAAATGGCCAAAGGAAGAGGAAAGCATCCCCCAGGGGCCAAGGGAAGGAGCAGGGGTCAGATGGGAGCGTGGAGCTCTTCCACTAGGAGGTGAAAGAGCTGGGCAATGCTTTGGTCAAACACTGCCCATAGCTGGGACAAAGGCAGGGAACCAAAGGAAGAGTTCTTTTAAAAGAGAACAATTTTGAGTCAAAAAAGATGATTGTGTGTGCAGAAGCACAGGTCAGCCATAGAACTTGCTATCCTCCAAGGTGGATGTGGCAGAGGCAAAGGAAAATAACAGTGATGGGTGCACAGCGAGGAATGTGTTCCTCAAACTGGGCACAAATGGGAGATAAAAATGGCAGATAAAAAAAATCCACGCAATCTCACGTGGAGACCTTTGATTCCAGCAGAACCTGGAGTGTGACTCACCTTGGTGATGGATGTAAACACTTTCTCTAGAATTGCATTGGGCTGGGCTCTGTGAGGTCCGCTGTCTTGGATGCCGAGGTTTATGGCGCATGGCTTGGCAATAAACCTGGAACACAGAGAGCTGGATCAACACACAGCACACGTTTTCCCCTGCCCAAATCCCAGCTGCAGAACCCATCCAAGGAGCTCCTGCAGATCTTCACTCCCACTGCTCCAGGGAGCGTTGCAGCATCCTGGTTAGTGCCTGGTTAGCACTGTAACACATCTCAGGTGGGAAGTTAAACCCAACGCCCTGGGCTCGCAGGCTGTGTGCCCCCAGGCACCTTGCATTGCTCAGAAAGAAATGATAACTGACACTGATGGGAGCCCTCTGCAAACAGCCCTGCAGCACCAGGAACCACGTGAGCCTTTCCAGAACGCTGCTCAGTGCCACACAGCTCAGAATAAAAGGGAAGCTGGAGTCCCACAGCTCCTAGAACGCAGTTCTGGTTTCCCCTAAGAGGAAAAAGGGAGAAGAAAACGGGAACGCAAGCGGCTCATTCCCTCGGGCAAGGTGGGGAGGATGCCCGAGGGCAGCGTGGGACCCCGACCCCAGCTCCCCTGTGCTGCATGCATTGCGTTTTCCAGAAGCTGATGGAAGCCTGACAGCAAACCTGGCTTTGTAGCTACCACGAACACACGCAGGAGGTTCTGCTGCACCTTGGTGGCCAAGGGGCACCATGGAGAACCACGCGTTCCCCAGCTCCCTCCTGTTGGTGGGCATGAGCCTTCCAGGACAGCAGATTAAAACCAAAACTCAATTAACCTGAGGGCTGGCACAAAACCTGCTTCTTGAAGATGATCTGAGAAGGCCCCACCATCTACTGCTCCCAAACAAGGACGGGGGCAGGGCCAGCTTGGTGGCACGCTGTGTTCCAGGTCGGGGGCTCAGTGGGAGGGGGCAGAAGGGGCTTCCTGCAGGCACCCCACTGCTCCTCCTGCTCGGAAGGTGAGACTCAAACTCAGCAGAACCATCGTTAGAGCTCCGCTAACGAACAGCCAGGAGAGCACTTAGCACAGAGACCGGAGGGTTTTCCCCTTGGGCAATCAGCTCACAGCCAGCCCCCGAGGAGCTCCCGCTGCCAGCAGCAGCTCAGCGCAGGATCCTGCCCTGCTCACTTCAACAGCCACAGCTGAAGGAAAAAAAAAAGGGCAAAAGGAAACAGGGATTGCCTTGATTGCCTCCCAGCCTGGCTCTGCCCTGCTCTGGGGGTCACTGCTTCCCCCCAGCACGGCCACCAAGCAGAGGAGCTGCTGCTGCTCTCCTCCCAGGGTCCATCCCTGTGCTCTTCTTTCCTCTGGGATGCACCCACGTGCACCCATGGGAAGCCAACTATTCCTGGGTGACGTCCTGCCTGTGGACCTGTGAGGAGCTGCTCTCATTTTAGGGCAGGTAAAGAGGTGAGGGGAGGGCTGGGGAAGCTCCCACGATCCACAGAAGTGACATTATTTGGGAATTCAGAACCTGAAGGGTCACGGAAAGAAGAAACAGTGCGGCAGCGGCAAAAAGATGCAGAAAGGAGCAGAAATAATTCACTCTGGGAGCTGAGGATTGCAGAAAAAGACACTGGAGCTTTGCACAAAGCTGCTCCTGATTGCAGAAGCAGATTGCAAGCATCTGGTGGAAGCTTTAGGGAAAATGTGTGCATCCAGAAATCAGGGGAAAAAAAAGTCAGGAGTGAGGCTACAGGCACGAGCCAAGCATGCAGGTGACCAAGAGCAAAACCAGCCCACGCTTCTTGGTGCACGGAGGTGGATCTCAAGGGGATGGGGCACAGCTGAAACACCACGGAGCAGCACCGCCAGCACCCGACCCGGCTCCAGGTCCTGCTCAGGGCAAGGGATGGGGCGAGGTGCCCCAGGCTCCCCTCTCACCTCCCTCGTTTTATGGCTTGATGAAATCCCTGCGGCAGGAGCCGTGCCCAAGGTCGAGGCGGCACCGCGCCCTCCCAGCACGGAGCTCCCTCGCCCTGGAAATGTTTTTATTGCTGCTTGTGAGCCCACATCTGCTCGGTGGCCCCGCTCACAGCTACACCCCCACCCCCCCAGGGCTGCAGGGGCTCACCCTGAACCCCAGCTTCCAACCAGCACCATCCCAGCACGCTGCACACAGCGAATCCTCCCTTAAGGCAACTTCAGCTCCTCTGCAAAGTCCCTCGTGCAGCCCTGGAAGGAAGAGCAACCCCCTAAATAGAAACCTATAGAAATTCTTCTTGTTCCCCTTTATGTCCCTGGCTAGATTTAATTCTACCTGGGCTTTTGCTTTCCTAACCTGGTCCCTGGCTGCTCAGACCACCTCTTTGTATTCCTCCCAGCTAACCCGTTCCAATTTCCACTCCCTATAGACTTTAAATAGAAACATCCACAATGTGGGCACACCCCGAGCTAACACAGCCAAACAAGAGCCCCTCGCTGGGACCTCTCCATCCCAGTGCTCCCCTCCTCCAGTGCTGATTTCCAGACAGCTCTGACAAAGGAACATCAGAAACCGCTTCTTTTAAAAGGCCGTTGGGCACCAGACTGAGCACGAGCTGCAGATCCTTCCTCTGACCCACAGTGACTGTCAGCAAAGAGGAATCCCAGTGCCACTACGAATACCTTGGAGGAAAATCAGGCTCCGGGTCCCCCCTGGGACGGGGGAGGTTTCTGTGCCTGCAGTGGGAGGAGATGAGCAGGGATGGGCAACTTTGGGGCAACTTTGGGGCAACTTTGGGGCAAGGAGACTGGAGGAAGCCAATTAAGAGTGGGAAAAAAACCAACGCTCCAACCTGACCAACTTGTAAGCAAATTTCTAAGTCCTCCTTTCTCTCTTATCTGCCCCAAAACCCACACCCAGCCAAGCCAGGCTCTTTCCCTACAGCCCTGGGAGCGTTTCACTACGCTGCGATGCAGACGCTGACCCGCAGGGCATTCACGCCCAGCAACGTGTCAGCATCACTTCCTCACCCCGAAGATGCCAACAGAGGAAGGAGAGAAATGAAGAAACTCCAACAAAAGAGCTGCAGGGGAGCAGAATTCCAGCTCTGAGTCACCGGGTTTGATGGCCAAGTGCACATCGAGGACCCAAGGCAGCTGGGGGATGTGCACAACCGGAGCTCGCTAGGGAAATGTGAACCTTCACAGCACCTTGGGCAGGAGGAGGAGGAGGAGAGCATTTCTTGCTCAACAAACACACCAGGAGCAGCCCTGGACCGTGCTGTCCCCATCTGCTTTCACTTCAGGCTGCCACCAGGGAGGCTCCGTGGCAGAAGAGGAACCAGCCCCGTGGGAACGCGGGCTCCAGGCTCTGCTGCCGGGGAAGAACTCGGCGTTTTTCACCTGAGCCCTCCCTGAGATGTCACAGCCAGGGCACGCTGCCACCAGGACAACGGGACTTCGGGCAGCAGGGCTGTCCCTCCGGG
>WBMW01005278.1:0-42848 GCA_013396635.1 Penelope pileata
CAGAGAGGAACCTGATGAGAAAGAAAGGTAAGTGTAGGGTCCTGCACCTGAGGAGGAATAACTGCATGTGTCAGTTGGGGCTGAGCTGCTGGAGGGGAGCTGTGCAGAGAAGGACCTGGGAGTCCTGGTGGACAACAGGTTGGCCATGAACCAGGGTGACCCTCTACTACCACCTGTCACACGGTAACAAAATGGAACAGAATATTGGTTGGAATGTTCAACCTCTGCTGCCATGCCACCAACATTCACCTCTGGTGTCATGGGTCAACATCGTACAATAGGAGGCATTACTTTCAGTGCAGCCCTTGTATAGGTATTTTCTATTAGTGGTGTTTCAAGGTTGTTGAGACTCTCTGGTTTATAATGAAAACCAGAAGAAACACTTGTGGTTTATAGCTGAAATGAGGTAGAGGTGCAACTCCATGGCATCTCAATAAATAATATCTCTCTAGGAACAAAATCAGGCGTTCAACTAAAATGTAGCACTTCCTTTGGTCAGGGGCACGTGGGCTTGGATAGCTGAGGCCCTCTCCAATGGTCTCTCCTGGCCAGCTCTCCTGTAGCAAGGCAGAAGCAGAGGCAATGTCCTCTTGCTTAATGATGCAGCCAAAATCTGAAAGTTTGAGCACAAACAAAGCGTCCTGTGTTTGATCTGGGCTGCCAGCAGAGATGATGCTGTTGCTCAGCTATCGAGCATCTGCCCACTTCAGGAGTACATTAGCGGTAGGATCTAAATAAATCCCTTTCAAACAGAATCAAACCCATGGTGGTTACAAAAACCTCTCACATCCGCTGCCTCGCATCCCTTGGGAGCCCCAACATCTGGCGTCCGCGCCTGCTCTGAGTGGAGAAGCTCTCGCAGCCCACAGCCCATCACCCTGTTGTACTTCTCTGACTAATTCCATGGCTAAGGATTGATCCGGCCCCTGCTTAACGTTACCTTAGTGAAAGTAATTAAAAATTTCCCAAAGTAAATCAAATGGAGCCAATTAAACTTGAACGTGATCAAGACTTGACTGTGAGATTTGCCATCTTTTCCATGGCTCGAAACGCTGACAGCTGGAGGAAGGCAGCGGCGGTGATGTGTGGGTGTGCTCACAGTGTGGATCCTGCATGGGTAACACAAAGATGCGAGTTTGAGGCTTCTTTGTTTCTTTTCAGCCTGGCAAGGGACACAACGTCTTGGAGTCTGTGGCTGTAGTCCAGGATGGCCATCAGACCTGGTCCCCTCACAGCAAGGAGCTTCAGGGAGGGTCAGGTGGGGGAGAGGAAAGGCTCTGCCCAGAGGGGTGGGCATGGCCCCAATGCCGGAGCTCAGGGAGTGTTGGGACGCTGCTCCCAGACATTGCGTTAAATTTTTACGTAGCTTTGCCTAGAGCCATGAGTTGGACTTGATGATTGTCTTGGTTTTGACTGGGATAGTTAATTTTCTTCCTGCTGCTGTGGTGCTGTGTTTTGAATTTAGGGTGAGAATCATGCTAATCTTCTCTTCATTTCCTGTCCTATTAAACTATCTCTATCATGAGTTTTGTATTTTTTTCCTATTCTCTCCCCCGTCCCATTGGGGAGGGGAAGGAGTGAACGAACGACTGTGATCATTAAGAATCATTCTTAATAGAATCATTAAGGTTGGAAAAGACCACTGAGATCATCTCGTCCAACCATCAACCACGACGCTGAGCTGCCTGCTGGATTAAACCACAACAGGGATCCTTGTGGGTCCCTGCCAACTTGGGGTGTTCTGAAATTCTCCCAAGTAAAACATTCTAGCTGTACTGGTGCCTTGGTGGGTTTTATCACACATCCAGGTTTCAAATACTGCACTGCACTAAAATTGTCGCTTGCTTTGACAGTTCCTAGAACTAACGGAGATAAAAAGAAGATATAAATCTTTACTGTTTCAGGAATGTTGGACTTGACTTTACTCATGAAATAAGCCTGTGGAACAAGTCAAAGAATGCATATATGGTTATGGGGTCAGAAATGGAATTTACCTGTGGTCAGCTGTAAGACATTTTTATGGTATCTTCAGTAACAGGATATAAAACTTGACCTGTTCAATGTCTCTATGGTCAGACTGCAAAGCACGCTGGCCTGTTTCAAAGGATGTTCCACTCCCTTTATCCTGGTGTGTCAAGGCACAGCTTTTCCAGGGCTGCCTGCTGCCCGCTGAGATCAGAGCTGAGCATCATCCACCACCTCCAGCTTCAGCAGGATGGCAGGCCCGGGTCCATGCTGGCCAAGCTGGCAGTGCTGGGGCTGGGGAGCGATGCTGCCAGCAGGGACAGCCCAGCTTGGTGACCTCAGGGACAGCAGCATGCTCAGAGCTATGGCTCCAGCCCTGTTCACCTCGTGTTTGCAGTAGGGAACAAGGAGAGAGTTATGTGACCTGGGAAAAAAATGTGTACCATTTATTCAAAAAGACTTGGTGCAGAGTTAAAGACGGATGGAGTGAGCTGGAGGTAGGATATCCATGTACCTGGATAGGAAATGGTTGTACCTTCCCCCGATGCAGGATGCCTACAGCCAGCTGCTGAGCTGTGTGGTCAATCACCGTCCCACTGATGGCTGGACTCAGGGGTCTCTGCCAACCTTAATGATAATGATTCAATATGACCCTATTGCACCCCCTCTCTGTAGCTGGGTGGAGGTAGCCAACAAAACAGACAACCGACGTGCACAGCTGCTTCTGCTTTTCTTGTCCCTGTGGGGGTGAGGAGGGTAGGGGGGTGTTTTGGGAGCTGCCCTCTTTGGTGCTGTGTGCTGTGGAGGGATGTATCCCAATTCACATTTTGAGGGTAGCTTTGCAAAGAAAAGGTAGAGGACAATTTTTATTAGAATAAGGAGGCAAGAAGATCTCTTACAATGCAAAACCCAGTTTTTGAAAAGCTTTTTCTTCAGGCTCTCTGTAGAACCTGCAGTGTTGTCTGTGCTGGCTGTGGGGCTTCCGATGGGGCAGTGCTATGGCTTTCAGCATGATTTTCTCCACAGCATCTGTGCACGTTGCTGTTTCATTGGAACAGACTCTCAAAAATACATGGCTTTCGGATTTAGAAGGGCAAATATTTTTTTCAAAATTTCAAGACTACGACTCAGGGTGCTCTGGACATGCTTCTGGAAACCACCCACCAGCTGATGTCCCTTTGGGGCTGGCAGGGGCTGTGCCAGGGGCCATATGGGCATGAGGAATTGAGCACAGTCATCAGTGTCAGAGGGGTGAGACATGCCCAAGGTAATGATGTTGAATCTATATGCAACACAGAATAGTTGTGTGTAGTGTCTGTCCTAAAAAAGCCTGATCAAAGCCCGCTGAAGATGCTGTGTGCATCAGTGCTGGTGTTCGGTGTCTGTCCCCTCCCTCCCATCTGGTACCTCACTGAGCTTTTGGGGCATCTTCCATCTGTGTTGGGCATCTCACTCCGGTTTCTTGTGTCTAAAATAAGCTCTGAGTTGGAGGAGGGTTGGGTTTCAGGTCCTAGATCGTTAAATACCCTCCAGAGTTCTGGTTGTGAGACATTAACAGAAATTAGACCTGTCAATTGCAGACAGGCTGAGTGTTGCCAGGAATCTAACTCGGATTAGCATTTATCTGCCAGAGATCTCTGGGCTGTCTGAGTGTCTTTGCCCTCCCTGATGAGCCTCCTGGCACCCTGCAGAGGCAGGGGACGGCTTCACGAGCAGGAACGGGGTGGGGGGGGGGGGTGCAGGCGGGCCCACTCCTCCGTTATCAGCCCTGTTACCCTGGGGAATTCAGCACCTTGAATGAGGCACTGATGAAAGGAGCTGATTCAACTAGCACAGTGCTAATTCCTTTGACATTTATTGGTGTAGAGCCTAGGGGAAGGGTCTCTTCCTGCCCCAAAAGAAGCCCCAATTGCTGGCTCAGACGCTCAGTGTAAGATTTCCAGATTCATTAGGTGATGCAGCAACCCCAAAAGAGTGGGGAAAGTCCAGCCCCAGGAATACATTGCACACATGTTGTTCAAGTGGTGATGTGAAAGAGGCAAACCCCAGTTTTTCCAGGAAAGAAACCCATTTTACTGAGATCCATGGGGAGAGCTCTGACTCTGAGCTTTGGGCAGCAATTAGCCCAGGAAAGAGGGAGAAGATGCTTGAGCTTCCTCCAGTGGTACTCTGCTCTGGGGTGTGCTGAGCTGCTCGGTCCTGCTGGAGTTGTGGTCGTCCTGGATGTGCTCAGAGCAGATCCCTAGGAACCAAGAGGACTTTATTGGTAAAAACACAGCCAGGAAAAGATCTTTGCTCCTTCTTCGCTGTGTGGTGGCTATTAGAAGCATCACAAGGATCTTCATCTTGGACTTGTCTTTTATTTTATGCATCTTTTGTATCCCATATTTACTGGAGTGATACTGCTGCCTTCAGCCTGTTGCTGGTTGTTCTTCGTTCCTGCTGAACCGCTCCGTATTGCTGTATTTCCTCTGTTTTCAGCTACATGTCCCAGTTCAGAACTTGCAGTGAGCATGCAGAGCAGGCAGCTTTGCCACACAAAATACCAGCAAATTGCTGAACGCTCCTGAATGGTGTCTGGATCCATCTGCAGTGCAGTTCTTGAAAGCTGGCAGCTCTCGGAGGGCTGCAGCAGGCAGATGCGCACACAGAGCACAACCCCAGTGCCCGGTACCGTGCTGACCCATCACCCCAGCGTGCCGTAATCCCCTGCCATCCTCTTGACAGCATCTGCATCCTCCAGGTGAGTGAGTAATATCTTACCTCATGCAGCCCAGCACTGGTGTTTGCTTTGGGCAATTTCATAGGGATAACGGGGTCTTAGACATCCAGAGAGAATTGTTCAGGGAGCCCAACACAGCAGTGGAAGGGACAGGAGGCACCACCCAGGCTGGCAGCTCAGGCACAGCTCTTGCTGCCCAGCTCGTTCCTGGTTCCTCTGAACATCTGAAGGCTCCATGGCCACAGCTGCCAAATGTGTTGGAGCAGCGGGCGGTTGTCAGCAGTCCTGTGGTCTCCTCTGCACCTGCGTCACCCAAATCATAATTGGAAATAATTGGAAGCTTCAGCTGAAGCTGGAATGCAGAGCTGTTGTCTCTGACTGAAGCTGGACTGCTGGAGCCTGGGTGAACACCCCAGAGCTGTCCCATGCCTGTACCCTCCCCAGCTCCTGGCCACCAAAGGCAGAGCACCCCAGGTGTGCTAATGGACCAGCTGCTCTTGGCTTCATGCTCTGTGCAGTGCCTGTGCTAGGGGTGTGATTTTCTCTTTTAAAGTGTGGGAGCAAAATACGAGTTTAGCCTAAACTTGGTTTGCATCTTGGCTCTCTGCCTTCAGAGAGACACACTGTGACCATTCGCAAGCATCCAGGCCGTGTGGTTAACGTAGTCCTACAGCATAACTGGTGTTAGCCAGGATTACTGCATTAATGGGTCTAAACTGGGAGGATCGATGGCTGCAGCTGGGGAGCAGAGCTGAGGGAGGAGACAAAACATCTCCTTGGTCAGCAAGCATTAGAGCATTGGTTCTCGTGCTCTTGTGTGCAGCCTCAGGAGGGCCCCTTAGTGCTGACTTCCAGCTACAAGCTGACAATTAGTTGAAAACCAAGCAGAGTCTTTTTAATGGATCTGATAACCCTTGGCTTCTCACAGCTCGCGAGGTGGGTGCTGTCCTGGCGTGATGTGCCCCAGGAAGCTCCCAACCTGGTGGCCCCTCTAGCCTGAGCCCCCCATCAGAAGGTGACAGCTGAACCCCTTGGGATAACATTTCTTGAGGGCAGGTCTGGGAAAAGCAGCGGCAGGGCTTTGTACTTGAACCATTTATATGCCAGAAGGGCTATACCTAAAGCATGAGCTGAGATCCGTGTTGCTGCTAATGTGCAGCTGGTCCTCTCACTTGGCTCTCTGCTCAGAAAACTGCTGTGCAAGGCAGGTTCTTGCTGTGCAGGGATAAGGTTACTGCTGTGCAGGGATCATAGGCACGTTGCCTTTCTGCTGCAATCCCCGTGCATTTGAAGATATCTTAATTCTGGGAAATATCCGGGTGTGCCCAAGGCAGCAAGGTTCACTTGAAAACCTGCTGCCGGGTGCAGGTCCCTGGGAGGCAGCTGGCAGAGGTGGAAGGGTCAGGGGGGCTATGCCAGATCGATGGCATGTGGGAGGGCTGCTGAGCACTGAGTTAACACCACCAGGGAGGCTCACAGCATCTCCACAGTGCAGACAAGGTCTTGCAGTTCTCCAGGTACATCTTGTTGCTTGATCTTTTAAGATGGACCAAAAATGTTGCTGGTGGGAGCTGTTCCCCTCCGCTCACCATGGATCTCCTCCCTGGGGAAGGCTGATTTTTCAGGGGTGCTCAGTGTGGATGGAAGGAGTGGCCTAAATTAAGTGGGATGCTCTCGTGTCTTGGAGCTATTTTTGAAAAGGAGGATGCTGCACTTGGGGGAAGTTGAGTTCAGAAGTACAGAAGAAAGTTGATACAAGAACTGGTGCATTGGCTGGTGGTGAGATCTTGCAATAATCTATTTACTAAAAATCAGGCTGCTCTTTTAGTCTAGTATCCAGTGCAATGAACTTGTTTGCTTCTGAAAAGCACTTCCCCAAAATGCTGTTGGGACCATGGCATGCTGAGCATGGGCAGTGATGTGTGTCTGAGCCTCTGCTCTACAGATGTGGTTAATATTTCCCTGTCCAAGCTGAACTGAAGGTGAAATATAGATTGGTCCTCTCTAGGTACAGCCAGGTCCTGCAGAGAGGCTCCATCGATCACATTGGTGCTGGAAAAGGAACGTGCTCCCTTCCTGAGCTGGCAGCCATGCCCTGTGCTGAGAAGTGACACGAATGCACCCCATGCCTTGGCCTTCGTGTGCTGGGGATGCGGGAGGGTGACGAGTGAGGCTGGTGGTGGACACAGGGAAGCCACCACTGTGCTGGCTCTACCAGCAAGGTCCCCACAGAGGTCCCAGGGTTGCACCCACCCCAGCCCTCAGCTGTGATATCAGTCCTGGAGGACTCTCAGCTTTTGCTGGTGCTTGCAGGTTATGCTTTGCTGTTTTGCTTTGCTGTCTCTCCGCAGCAAGGGATTTGCTGAAGCGACAGTCACTGGCTGCAAAACACACGTGAAAACTCTGCGTGGCCCTGACAAGCTGTGACCGTCAGGACATGAACGTGGCCTGTTTTCTGGCCCACTTTCTGGTGAATGGCCATCTCTGGGATATTCCAGCAGGCTGTCACCTCTTGTGGGTTATCTAAACTGGTGGATACAATGTCCCCCATCCATATGACCAGAGCTCGGGTAGAAATAAGGGCAGCGTTGAGCCATAGTGCTGCAGTCGTAGGAAAGGAGCTGGGGAACATCATGGTTTTCAAAGCAAAATAATCCAGAGAAGAAAAAAAATATGCCATCAGTTATGAGGAAGGACACAGCCTAAGCATGACACGATCAAAACGATTGGACTAGATATCTTGGAGGTCTTTTCCAACCTTGATGATTCTATGAAAACCCCTCAAGAAATGTTGAGGTGAGCGAGGACCAAAACAGAGATAGGAGAGAGATTCAAGAACACCATTTCTTACGTGGCTTGGAGCAGATGGCTGAAATGAGGAGGTCTGGGTTCTGGCTGCTCCAGGCAGTGGTCTCATCCCTCCATTCCTGGGCTAGAGCTGCTGGCAGTGTAGGTCGGTAATGCTTTTCCACCTTTTCCTCAAAGCATTTCCCAGTCCCTGACTGCGATGTGACGCAAGCGGAAAGGTAGGGGGATAATTATTCAGCTGCCTGTCTAATCTGTTTGATCTCCCTGGTCTGATCTCCATTATCTTCAAAAACAGGCAATAGGTGCTTTTGATGCAGCCTGTGATCACAAGCCATGCACAGAAAGCAGAAAAGTAGGGCACCTGGCCATTTTCAAAGCAGTCTGTTCCTTGACTGCGTTCTGATCAGATGCAGGCTCTTTCCATCTACAAATGGGCTTTCATCTCTCCTTTTCCCCACCTGTCATAACAAACAGCTTTCTGGGTGAAGCTGTCATGGCTGTTCAAAAGGCTTCTGCATTAGAAGCCCTGGAGTGAAGAGGCAGTGTCTGGGGATTGCCTGCAAAAGCTGTGTTTGGCGTGGGCTGGAGAGGTTTTGCTCTTCCACTGCAGCTTTTCAAGCACTTGTGGGGTAAACCATTTTGATCAATTATGATGATAATGACACGGGAATGCGGAATTATGAGCATAATTATAATTACCATTTTTATGCACAGTTAATTAATCATAAAACACTACATTATAGAATTTTTCTGTTTAATGAAATTCATTATGGAGGCCCCTGAAGCCCTAAATTTAACGTTAAACAAATTAAACCTGTGTCCAGGGCGATCTGTTGGCACAGATGTGGCCTTGGCTTGGTTGCTCAAACAGGACTCAGCGAGCCATTGAATCATGGAATCACAGAGTCGTTAAGATTGGAAAAGATCTCTTTGGTGATCTAGTCCAACCACCCACCTATCATCAGTATTGCCCACTGAGCCATGTCCCCAGTGCCACATCCCCACGGGTCTGGAACACCCCCAGGGACGGGGACTGCCCCACTCCCTGGCAGCTGTGCCAGTGCCTGACCAGTCTTTTGGAGAAGTTTTTCCTAATATCCAATTGGCCAAATTGAGAGTGGTGGAGCAACCCTTCCTGACCACAGACACCTCCTCCAGAGAGAGGTGAGTTGGTTTTTGGCTACCCTGGTGTTATCTCTGGGCAGCTTATGTGCTAGCCATCGAGCAGGCTGAGCTCATGAGCCCCTAGCCCAGGAGTTTGGAGGGCAGGACGTGCCTGCAGCAGGAAGGCTGCTTTCCTCAAGTATCAGTGCTGAGCTGTCTGGAGGGAAACCATCCCTCATCTTATTGGGGATAACTTCTTATCCATGCTCTGGGTTTCAGCTCTCCCATCAGAATGCAATGCCAAGAAAGCAGGGTACAGGGGCATGGCTGGCTTGCCTTGCAGCACCACTTTTGCAATTGGATATTGAACTTTATCCCTGCTGCGTGTCGAAGGCTTGGGAGGCACCACCCAGAGCACGCTAAGGGTGTGAAAAAGCCCAATGCTTTGAGCTGCGTGTCTTTGGAAGAGGAAAGGTTAAGTTTTAGGATGGAAGGCCAGCTTAGGTGGCAAGCAGCAGCACTGTCACTGCTCCACAGTCATGTTCCCTCTGCTCTAAGGGCTGTACCAATTTAAGGTAGGCTGTAGGTCGCTCCTCACAGCATAGCACATCAAATGGGCATCCTCTGTCCTTGTGACCTTGTCCTCTCTAGGTAGGTGCTGGTGGGCAGGAGATTTCCCTCAGCATTGTTCTCCAGTGTGGCTCTGAGTCTGAGATCCAAGCTTTTTTTTCCGGGCATGAATGCTACATTGCACCTCTGGCTGTGTGACCGTATTGATCTGTTCCAGCTGTTTGCAGGAAGGGAAGCAGCATCCGAGCATCTCCATTGCAGGTGTCCCCAGTGCTAAGCAGCAAAAGGTCTGCAAGGCAGTGACTTTCTGATCAGGAAAATTAATTTCTGATAAAGCAGGAGGAAGAATAAGTGTCATCCTCACTTGCACTTGGGTGCAAGTATTGTTTTCCATGAACCTGGGCTAGTTTTCTAGATGCCTTTATCACTGTAGATCCAGTTCACTCTGCCTGTCCTCCCTTCTTCCCTGTGATGGAGGAGGGACATGGTTTTCATGAGCCCATTTCTGACTGCTAGGGGCAGACAGGGTCCAGATGGTGAGGTAGAGGAGAGCCTGCACTCAGGACTGTGGGGTGGCACAGGGGAACACCTCTGCTGCTGCCCTCAGAAGGGACTGGGAAGAAGGCATCAGCATCCTTACTGCTTCCTGGCTTACTGATTCCCATGCTTTCTGCAAGGATGCTGGCTGGCACCCACCTTGCCAGACTCATTTGCTTGGTCTCATCCTTGTCTATCACAAAAATCTCTGACGTGAGTACATCTGGAGACGCTGTTTGTTTTTTTACCAGTGTCTTTGGAATGGAAAGAGCTCTTGGAGGTACTAAATTATCAATTTTCTCACAGGTACCCAGAGCGCTGATTGTTATGGTTGTTTTTATTGATGTCTGATCTGGAAACAGATTGCAGGTTTTGTTGTTTTTAATATAATGTGACATGTTTCAGCAGGCAGCCATAGTAACGTAATATAACAAGAAATCAGCCTGTTTGGAAAGTGCAAGCATTGGTTATTGCCCTTTGGCTGGAAAAATGTTTCTTCTTTTTTTTCTCTTTTCTCCTTTGCAGTCCTTAATCAAGGAAGATAATTCAAACCTTTGGCAATCTGTGTTTGTAACTGCATCACTGTTAATGTAACGTGTAATAGAACCGTATTAATTTGTGTGCCTTGGTATCTAAGCCCCAGCTTGCTCCTGCTCTGGCAATCTGATAACATATGATGCAGTATGTTCAGAATCAGCTCAAGGTTTACTCTCTGCATCAGGAAATTCAGTTTTGTCTATTTGAGGATTTTGAGGCAGCAAAGATAAACTTGTGGCGCTGGCAGAATAGATTTTGAGCTGGAAATGGGAATGATCCCTTGCAGGTCTGGGAGCTGGGAAGTATCCGTAGTTATTGGGGTGGCTGCAAGGTGTTTGGAGGGGAGCAGATGAAACAGCAGTGAGCGAATGAGAGTTGGCAGTTGCCAGAATCTGGAGAAGATACTGGAGAGGGAGAGACCTGGGAAAGTGTCTGTGGAGCTCTGGAGAATCAACGGGATGGGAGTGGATACTCAGCTTTGCCTCTGACTGCCTCTAAGAGCAAGGAAGAGTTCTATGGATCCAGTCTGATGCAATGCTCAGCTGTCTTGAAGCCAGCACAGACAATTGCTGATCTTGCACTGGATTTGTGAGCTGCAAAAGAAGAATCTGAGTTGTTAGAATCTGTTCTTTCCCAGTTCTACTGAACCCTTTTTCCTTATTTTTTTTTTTTTTTCCTCCATTGCATCAGAAGAGGAGGTGAAATTCCTTGTTGGGAAGGAGATGGAAGTGATGAGCCTGTGCTGTTAAACTTGATGCCTAAATCCCGATGTTCTCCAACCTGTGACAAGAAGGTGGCCATGCATGTCTGCCCCAGATGCCCACAAGCAGGATGGGCTCAGCCAGGATCCTGCTGGTGCAGTGGGACCAAGTGAGCATGCAGAGAGCACCTGCAACACTATGCAGTGCTTAAAAATACAGGAGGAGGCAAGTGGCACAGGCATGGGGCTGGCTTTGCCTGCATAAACCTGATATTTGTTGGTTTTGTAACCCAGGGTTCCCAAAGAAACGAAGATTAAATGCTCTTGCTGTGTTTCCGCCTGTCTCTCTGTCCCTGTTGGTAACTGCTGCACTGCTTGGCCCAAGATATGGTCTCCTTAATTCTGAGAAACAGGTAATGGAATGGGAGAGCGAGATCCTAGCTCATTGCTGATTGGTGAGGCTCTCTTCAGTTGGGCAGCAAGATATCATTAGCTCTGGTGCTCTAGGAAGTATATCTAAGTAATGCACCTCTTCATGGGGGTGGTGGGTGAGATCAAGTCCTGTCTCTGCATGTGGCTGTCTATATTTTTACATCAAACTTTTTAAAGTGAACAATGCAATGCTGTCAAAAAGCATAAAGATGAATTAGTTCCAGGACAGGGCCCTGCTCTCCAGGGGTAGGGCATCCATAGTCTGAACCACAGCCTGATCCACAGTGCCAGTGCCCTCCTGGCTAGCAGAAGTGCTGCCTGTGGAGAGGGTCCTCCTGCAGAAAGGCTTTTGGTGAGCCTGCTCCTTTATGATGGGAGCATTTTTTGTTTCATATTCTGGCTTTTATTTTTAGCTGCTCTGCTGTGAAATCTGTCTCGCTTAAATAGACCCTGCTCCCTGTTTCCACTGGTGCTTCTGGCAGGAAGTCAATAAACTTACTGGAGAAATCTCCGGGGAATTGCACAGAACTTTTTGAGATTGACAACAGGTGGAACAAATGCATTATAGGTTATATCTGAGCCACACTGATTCAAGGCAAGTGTTCAGGTAGTAAACAAACTCTCGGGTATTCCCAGCTGAGGTGTTATGCCCACAGGTGGGAGAGCTGGAAGGGGCACAGAGTGCCCTGCTGTAGGGATTCACCAGCCTTGCTGTGTGGACATACAGAGGCTGTAAACCTGCAGACAGCTGATGAGTCCAGCTTAATGTGATTGAATCAGTGTGTTTATCTTGCACTTTGCTTGAACAAATGCAGGAGCTGAGCAACTTGTCTGACTGGAGAAGGAAGGGTTTGTGTCCGGCCTGTGTCCTGTGGGTGAGAGAGGCCGGGGATGGGTAGGGCCTCGCAGCCCTGGTGTCTCAGAGAAACCCCCAGAGCAATTGCACCTCCGAGCCAAGCAAGTGCCTCGACCTCCCCTTCATTAACAACACAATTAGGCTTCTTAAAATGCCTGTCAGCACACAGGACTCAGTCAGGCCTTGTTAAAAGCATAAATCTGGCCCCTGCCAGCACTTTGCTGAGGAGGTGCTCCATTGGCTTGGGCAGATTGGTGCTCATTTCTCCATTCCTCGTTAGCAGGGATGCCTCTTAAGGTAAGATGTTCCCCTCCATTGTTTTATTATTATTATTTTTTGCAGATTATACCTGGGTGAATTGTTAACTGGTTACTGGCTAACCTTAATAAGATACCTAGTGCCCATGCAGCTAACGTGTTTATCAATGGCAATTCTGAATCTGTTATCATCTGTAGGTGTTCCTGCTCACTGCAGGGCAGTTGGACTAGATGACCTTTTGAGGTCCCTTCCAACTGTAAGGATTCTATGAGTCTGTCTGTTGCCTACGTAGGAGCTGGACTCAGTGATCCTCATGGGTCCCTTCCAGCTCGGGATGTTCTATGATTCTACCAAATAAAAACCATCTACTTGTGACTTTGTGAAACTCTCTCAGTGGAAGTCCTTGAGAGGGCTCTGACAGGCAGATGTTGACCCTGATAAGAGGATGCACACACAGTCCTTAGGACAAGGACCATTGACTGAGTCTGGGGCTACCACTGGGCCTAGCTGCACCCAGACTCCTCTCTGAGAAAAAATTTAGAAACTTCAGAAAATTTCTGACCCCTGTGACCCAGTGGGGGGGCTCCCAGTTCTTCCCCAGCTAGTGGTAAATCAGACTGTACCCCTAATGCTGACAGTGGGCCTAGAGATCTGTCACTGGGAGTCTCTGCTCAGTGCAGTGCTGGAGCATGGTGTGACACAACCATGACACAACTGTGACACAACTGTGACCACCTTAGCAGCCCCGTGCAGCCTGGTGCCTGCAGGGGAAACATAGACACTTGAACTTGCAACTCATCCTTCAAAGCAGAGCTATAAAACCTTTTGAAGACATCAGGAGAGGTAAAAATTTATAGCTCATATAAAATGTCCTAAATTCAAGTGAGATACTGGCTTCAAGACACTGTTTTTCCCATACTGTGCTTTTTAGTGTCATGTACGCTCACTTCAGGCCTTTCTCTGAATCACAAAAAGGGTGATCACCATTTCTGAGCGCATTTACAGGTGCATTTTCCCCTCAGATTGTCTAATTGGTTTATGTAATTAACTTAAACCTGGAGCAATTGTTCCTAATCTGTGCTTAGCTTAGGTTTTCAGCTTTTGTCACACTTGAAAAGAAGCTTCTGGGCCTGTGAGTGCTCATTATGCTTTCAGCTGCATCCAGTTGATTAAATACAAGGCACTGCTGCTTTCTGAAAACCTCGTCTCTAATAAATCTGTAGAGGCACAAAGCAGAGCTTCTGCACATCCTAATGTGTGCTGTGCGAGGAGCGGGGATTTTGAGGCTGTTGGGTTGGAAAGTGGTGATGGGCTTTGATGGCCCTACACTGACAGCCTTCAGAACCTAATGGAAACAAGCAGTGCTGGCAGTTTGCTTTTTTGTCTTAGAGGGGGCTCTAATGATTTTCCTGATGTTGCTGTACTGGCACATGAAGCAGAGCTGTCTGTTATCTCTCGTGCTGCAAGTGATGAGAGAAACGTTGGAGTCTGTGATCGTCTTCTGTTGAGGAGCAGATATATAGCAGATATATTTCTTGCTACAGGAAATCTCGTTGGAAAATCAGTTTCTGAGATCTCTCCGCCTTTCTGCCAGAGGTGGTGTGTCTGAGGGAAAAGAATAGTTCTGATAAATAGAGCAGCTGAAGGTGAGGAACATCTGGGGAGAAAGACTCATTCCTGGAAAAGTGGGGAAAAAAAGCACAGAGAGTGATGGGGCCGGGGAAAGCACATGGAGCTGCTTAAGAGGAGAAAGACTGAGGCTCTTGTTTTAGGGTAAGCATGTCCTGGCTTTGGGGTGGGGAGGGAGCTCCTTTGTCATCACCCTTTATCTACTTTTAGGTACAGAGCTGGGTTTGTTTTAGGGGTGAGGTGCATCCCCTTGTTCACCCCATGCAGCACCTGGGCTGTGTGTGATGCTCAGCATGGGTGCATGCCTCTGTTTGACCCAAAGTTGTGCTTTGCTGTGTTCACAGAACTTTGTGGCAGTGCTTAGGTATCTAGTGGGCAGCACTGTGATCTGCTGCAGGGCGGGGGTTGCTTGGTGCTTCAGATCCATAGGTGCATGTAGGGGGATCCTCTGGTGATGCAGATACACCCAGCTCCTTGCTGCAGCTCCATGCCTCCATGCAGCGCGCCATCCTGAGCCTGACAGGTAGGGGAGGCCAAGGTGGGATTCACAGGTGTTGCACTTCAGTTTGTGGGTGGATTTTCTTTGACATCTGCTATTCAAGAGGGCTTTGGGTCTTGCAGCGGTGGTGACCCCAGGCTGGGGCTGGGCAGCCCATGTGGGTGCTCAGGAGAGGACAGTGCAGATGTGTTTTTAAGCTGTTCTGAGTGCACCAAAATTATTATTATGTTTTTTTTTACCTTAGCTCCCCAAACAGAGAAATGCTTTGAACATCCTTGTTCCTCACCACAACTGTCAGCACATTTTTCAACCTTCCCAAAACCTATTTTGTCACTGAAGATAAATGCAAATGATTTCCATGTTTAACATTTTTATTTTCTAGCAGAAACACAGCTTCTGAGAAGGGAAGCCTAACTTGAAATTGTTTCTTTGGATACGCTGAGCGTGAGGCCCAGTACTTTATAACACTCACGGTGTTGGTAACTTGGCAACTTTTAAGTCATGAAAGATTTACACAAGTGCTGCAGAGTTGGAGATGTTTTATGACATGTTCATTCACAGTAAATCAGGCTCTGCCTTTTTAGAGTTTTCTTTCTAGGCAGTTATGCAAATGCAAAAAGACAGGAATGGATTTAAAATGATTTTCGGCATTGGAAGATGAGCGGAAAGTGACAGACTGCCGGGGAACACTGCTGCCTCTGCTCCTGCAGACTTCCTGCCCTGGTAGGGATAGGGTGGGCAGCAGTGAGAAGAGGAAGAAAGATGAAGGGTTTTAGTGTTATTGTCATTATTGGAACGTTTATGGGCTCAGATGGGATGATGAGCCTGTTTGGCAAGGTGGGTGTTGTGAAATTATGTAAGAGTTACGGAGAAACCTAGTGCACACCTTAACTGAGCCTGAATGGTACCCATCCTTTACTGAAAAGGAATTAGGAAACTTTCTTGTGGCCATGCCCAAGGACTGGATCCTGTAGGGCACCTAATGCGGTGACTCTCTGTTGTTGAAGGGCACTTTGCTGCCCTGGGTATAGGGGACTTGAACTGGATTCTGCCACACAATGGGCCCAGGGCTGAATTATCCCATCCTGTTGCTCTCCCACCACAAATCCCTCACATTGGAAGTGCAGTGTTGATTGTCACTCGTCAGAAGAACGACACTTCTCAAACCCTGAAAAGCTCAGCTCTCCCTG
The DNA here is from genome assembly GCA_013396635.1 of Penelope pileata. Taxonomy (NCBI): domain Eukaryota; kingdom Metazoa; phylum Chordata; class Aves; order Galliformes; family Cracidae; genus Penelope; species Penelope pileata. The sequence continues at coordinate 15,808 of WBMW01005278.1, forward strand.
TGCTCTTTTAAAGACTGCATTGCCCGTTGTATTTTTGATGTGCTTTCAGCCTGCGTGCATCTGCAGTCCTTAATGGATGATTAATTGGCTTAACATGAAAGATAAATTCATGGCGATAACCTGTGTCAGAGCCCTGTGCCCTGCTAAGGTGGGCTGCTCATCATGCACTCCCCTGGGATACCTGATGCAATTTGCAAAGAATAATGCCTTGAAAGGAGTGGAGTGGGTAGGGTCTGGTCTCTTGTCACCAGCCTGGCTGCCCCTGGCTTGGGTGACATGCTGAGGACAGAGGCATTTGTACTTGCAACCTTCACTTTGATTTATGGGTCCTTTGGTGTGCAATTCTCTGAAGGCCAAAGAAACTGAAGGAATCCAGAATGTCCCCACAGGTAATTGGATTTTGAATTCAGTTCTTTGTCAGATGTTAGTTTTGTTGCCACACTAGCTGCCTGAGTCACTGCTTTGCTTTGAAAACCATATATATGTATATATTAAAAGTCACCAAAAATAGGTGTCTGAGCCTTGTTTAATTTGGAATACACTTGAACAGCTCTTACAGGGCTCTTTCAGCAATGGTCAGTCAGTATGTCTGCCCATTAGCCTGGCTCATGGAGAACTGTGAGCAAAGCCCCAGGAGCATGAGATGTAGTTCTGTGTTCCCCCAGCACTGAGGACCCTGGCTGGCCGCAAAGCCTGGGGATTGTTTCTTCTTGAAAAGTTTTCCTCACTTTTCAGGACGCTTCATGCTCCCAGCCTGCTTNCCACAGCCTCCCTGCAGGCAGTTGCAGAGTGCGATGAGGCCTCCCCTGAGCCTCCTCTGCTCCAGACTGACCAATCCCAGCTCCCTCAGCCGCTCCCCATCAGACTTGTGCTCCAGACCCCTCCCCAGTTTTGTTGCCCTTCTCTGAACACGTTCCAGGGCCTCGATGTCTTTCTTGTAGTGAGGGGCCCAGAGCTGAACACAGTACTCGAGGTGCGGCCGCACCAGAGCTGAGTACAGGGGGACGATCACCTCCCTGTTCCCCGCACCTCCCTCCCTGAGAGGCTGCAAGATGTCCTCTTTCTTCTGTGCTTTCTGAGCTGTGTTGTCAGTCTCCAGTTAGCAGCTATCCAGTCCTCCAGCACAGCTTAAATCTTTTAATGCTGATGTGTGACACCAGCACCTCCAAGCCACCTCTGTCACCTCCCAGGACTGCGTCCCTGTGCTCGCTGCAGCACAGCGGCCCCAGCAGATGCATTTTGGGGAAGTGAGTTTTTCTGTTGCAGGAGGCAAAAGCCCTTTTAGTAACACAGCAGATGTCACGCTGAGAATGTTTTTGTGGCTATTTTTACAGCTCTTATTATACCTTAGGTCTAGGACAGATCCTTATAATTGCTATTCTTTGGCACTTCATAAATCCTCTTCCTCAAAATATGCGGTTGGGAAGAGCAACCTGCCCACCAAGTGACACTCACACATGGGGAAAATAATGAGAACTGTGGAGTGCAGGAGCAACAGGCTTTCTGGACAACTGTAAACAGCAATCATGCTTAAAAGCATCATCGTCTGATTGCAGAGCATTCAGCTACAGAGAGGGAAATGCTGTGTTTAATGAATTAAATTGTTCATTGCAAATAATGGCCCATTTCTGGCTTGTAGGCACTTACAGGGTTGTGGTGGTGGTGCAGTCCCTCATCAGCACAGGGCGTGAGCAGCTTCTCTGCCTGTTTTCTCCAAGGCTCACTGCTTTATTTTGTGCCTGCTACACCTAATTCTGTTTGTCCCATGCAGCTGCTAGCTCTGTTGTAGCATAGCTGCTGTGTATGCTAACAACAATAACATGTGGAAAACAGATGCCTTTAAATATCTCTGCACTGTGGCTCAGTTCTCTCAGGTAACCCCTGGTCTCAAACTTTAAGCAAGTCTTTCTCTATGGTGTAAGACCAAGGCAGTGCCCTTGTTCCTGCAGGGAGGTGCTTGTGTGCTGTAATGTGATTTTGTTTCTGCACCAATGCAACAAGCAGGAATGCCACATTCCCATGTATTTTCTCTAGGGTGAAGTCCTTATACCTGTATTTAACACAAATGAACTCTTCAAAGCATTGAGGTGGGGCTGTTCTGCCTGGAGGAGGCTCCAGGGAGACCTGATAGACAGTGGCCTTTCAGTATCTAAAGGGGGGCATGGGAAAGAAGGGGACAGACTCTTTAGCGGGGTCTGTGGTGATAGGACAAGGGAAATGGTTTCAAACTAGAGGAGAGATTTAGGCTGGATATAAGGAAAAAATTTATTACAATAAATGTGGTGGTGCAGCACTGCACAGTGCCCAGAGAGGCGGGGTGCCCATCCCTGCAGACACTGCAGGTCAGGATGGATGGGCTCTGAGCACCCGATGCAGCTGTGGGTGTCTCTGTGCCCTGCAGGGAGTGGGGACAGAGGGCCGTCACAGGTCCCTTCCAACTCAAACAATTCTATGATTCTGTCAAATTTTAAGTATGGAAAGTGGTTGGGAAGATGTAACAGACGATGAGGTTCTCCTGGAGGATAAGGAAAGCCACATGCAGGCTGTGGCCCATTGCTGTGGGCTGACCCTGTCAGACCCTGGTGCCGTGCAGCCGCTCGCTCCCTTCCCATACGTAGCACCATGAAAGCTGCTGTGAAAAAACTGACTCCATTCCAGACAGACCTTGGGCACCCATTTAGGGATGTTCATTGGCAGCGTGTTTCTAGAAGAGAAGAAGGTCATCAGGAGCAGTCAGCGTGGATTCACCAAGGGGAAACAGTGCTCGCCCCACCTGGCAGCCTTCTGTGAGGTCAGAACCAGCTGGGAGATGGGGGAGAGCAGTGGGGGCTGTGTTCTGTGACTTCAGCAAGGCACTTGGCACCGTCTGCCACCACATCCTGACGATGAAGCTGGGAAAGTGCGGGACAGATGAGAGGGCGGTGAGGAGGGCTGAGAACTGGCTGAGTGGCCGAGCTCAGAGGGCTGTGAGCAGCAGCACAGAGTCCAGTTGGAGGCTGTCACCAGCGGTGTCCCCAGGGGCTAGGGCTGGGTCCAGTCTTGTTCAACATCTTCATCAGTGACCTGGACGAGGGGATAGTGTCCACCCTCAGCAAGTTTGCTGAGGACACAAAGCTGGTAGGAAGCAGTCTCATTCATGATGGCTTGTTCTCAGCATGTGCCTTCTTGGTCATTGTTTTGATGGAGTTATTTTGGCTTAGGTGTAAGCACTCAAAATTCCAGACCTGAGGCTTTTTGCGGTGTGTAGGAAAGGCAGTGCCAGGAGTGTTTGCCTGATAACCTGAATCCTAGGGGTCTGTTGTGGCAGACATGGGTGGGTGGACATTTACCAAGTCTCTGGGGATGGATCTCTGTGTGTTGTACTGTATTTTTCACCCTAAAAAGCTGGCTCTGGTGCTACAGAAAGTAGCACAATGGCTTGCACTGTGCCTGTATCGCTTGGGGGAGTCCCTTCTGCATCAGTGGTGATTAAAGCACCCTTCATGGGAGCTGGCGAGGTGGAAAATGCCGTGATTACCAGGCTGATATCCTGGGATTGCTATTGACAATCAAATTGGGCAATTCTCCTCTGGCTGATTAGACCAGATGTGCAGGACATTTTTAATAAACTGCAAAACAATTGAGGTGATTTGATAGCAAACCTGAAGAGAATGGATTAATAATTTAAGCATCAAGGAAATATGGTCTTCAGAAGTCATGCATTGCAGCAGGCAGGCTCATGCTAAAAACCTGGAGCCGTGCTGCCCTCCTGCTCCGAGAGAAACCTGGCAGAGCCCATCAGCTCTGTGTCTTGCACCCTGCTTAGAATATACATTAAAAAAAAAGCAGTGCTCAGACACTGGATGCATCTCCTTGGTTTGTCTGGTGAACGAAATGCTTGTTCTGCTGCCACGAGGGGTGCCAAGGGGTCGGCTGGTGTGGGGGTTGGATGAGGCGTTGTGGGAGGTGGTGGAGGTGCTCGTTGCAGCCAGGTAGACAATGAAGCTTGCTCAATTAATGCACTCTGTGCTAATCAATGCTATCACTGTATCTACTGCAAACTCCATCTATCAGCAGTGATGGGGTGAGCTGTGGGAACGGCCAGGAGAAGGCAGTTCTGCTGTGGTGACGAAGGGCTTTGTTCTTTTGCTCAAAACCAGACCCGCTCTGACTTGGCACTCCCACCGACGTGCTCCATCCGTGATGTACTTGTGTTTGATCGTGGCTATTACTTTTATTTTAAAAGAGAAACATCCGAGCGGAGCAGGCATCCTAATGAATGCTGACATGAAGCCAAGTGTCGGACTGACCACATCAGTCAGATCAGAGAAATGCATTAAAGAAATTAAATTTCATGAAGGCTCATTAGAAGGGACTATTAGTGGGAAGCAGGATCCTTATCAAATGGCAACTAAGTCCTCAACATACAAGGGAGCACTGACATTGGGGTGATTGGACCACAGGCTGTGGGTCAGGCACCGTGTAATTAATTTATTCCAGAGCTTGCATTGAGAAATGAAGTGGCAGTGTATCAGAAACCCCATAATTATAACATTACAGCTTACAGGACCGTTTTTAGTCACTTTTATGAGATGTTCTGTTTCTGGTCGTGTTGAGTCTGTATCTGGTAGAAGATGCTTCCCTAGGAAGCTCCCCAAGGAAGGTGTTCTCCTTCTGCTTGCATTTCTTCAGATCTCATTGGGATTGTGTGTTTAAAACCCCCTAGTGCAGTCCAATTAGAAGCACTTTGCCTTTGATGGGCTTGGATAGAGGTGTTTAAATGAAATAATTGAATAGCACCGGTGGACAGTCATTTGCTGTGAGTCACTTCAGAGGTCTGGAGAACAGCAGGAGGCTGTTCTGAGCTCAGGCAGCTTATTATTACCTGTGCATGAGGGCTGCAGTCCATTTCTGTGCTTAGGAAGAGGCAAAAACGCACACACCTTGCTTCTGTTCCTGAATATAAAGACGGGAGGCAGGCTGCAGGTTTCTGCTGGCATGCTCTGTGCTACCATGCAAGAAGTCCAGGCAGTTCAAGTGGGGAGGTGGAATGGGTTATGTGGTTTTTCAGAACAGCCTTTCCTAGGGCTTTTGGTACCTTTGTTCAGGTTTGTTTTTGCCACTGTCCCTTCTAAGCAAGGGTTTTGCGAGTGATAGCTTCTTTGAATGTAACGTGTGGGTGGCAAATGTATTGGCTGCCAATACCTTTAACAGCAGATTGACTTAGGAAGGTGACACAAACGGATCACACCTGATTAGAAGGGAAAAAAAATTGTTTTTCCTGGTGTCCTGTTTTTGGCAGTGATCACAAGCACACTCCAGGGAACAAGAGAATAAGACCAACAGGTATGGATACGTCCCCAAAGTACTCTTCTAGACTCCAGGAATTTACTTTTTGGACACTTCCTAGTCCAAGATTTGTGTCTTGGTATTTGATAAGAATCAAAGTAATTTCTTTGACCTCCCCCCACATCCTCCTTTTGGAGTGGTGTGAACTTTTAGCATCCCCAATGTCTTTCAGCAAGGAGTTTTACCATTTATCCGCAGAGAAATGTCTTTTTGTTTTAAACCTACAGCCTGCTAACTGTGTGCAATGCCCCTCGAGATCCTATGGGCTTCCAGGTGCTCCTGTGTTCAGCAATGGGTTGGTGTAGCAGCGTGTGCTGGGTCAGTGATGAGCGAGGAGGTGGGGATCCCTTGCTTTGGGATATTGCTGCCAGCTTGTGCTGCCATTGGGACCCAAAGGATGCACGAGCCCAACCAGCTTCATGGCATGACAGGAGCCAAGCAACCCTGTTGTCTTCTCCCAGGGCTCTTCTGGGTGCCACCCTCTGCTGTGCACAGGGTCTGCTGGCTGTGCAGGACCCTCTGCTCACCCCAAGTCCGTGTCCCAGGGAGGTGCAGGAGCACTCCACAGCCCATGGGTCTGAGCAGTCTGAGCATCCACCCTGTCTGCTCCAGCTGTTCAAGCGTGATGTTGTGTTACTGAGACACGTAACAAAGATTACAGGGATCTGAAAGATGTAGAGGTTTATGATTGTTTTAACAGGCAGTCTTTCTGTGATTCTTTTTTTTTAAGCAGTGAGTGCAGCTGGGGAAAATTAGCCATAAAGACAACTTGCTTTTAACTTAAGATTCTTCTTTTTTTTTTTTTTTGTTATCACTCTTCAATCACTCTTCTGGGAATCTCTACATTAAAGCACAAGTTGTTTCTTAAGAATTTGGCATTAAGAAGTTCTCCAGGTGCTTTTATGCAGGGAATTCTGACTTTGAGATGGCAAGGTGCCGGAGCAGTGCTTCGCCATGTCCTCTGGTCCTGGCAGGCAGACACTGGGAAGGTTGCATCAGTGACCCCAAATGAGCAGGCATAGAAAGCTCCCTGCCCTACCCATGCCTCTCCAGTAGAGGAAAGTTATTTTAGAAGCATGTTATAGTGGTTTTAAAGAACTGCCTCAGCTGCCTACCTTGCACATCGCTGCCTGTTAAAGCCAGCTGCCTTAATTACCCCAAGCCCAGCTCTGCAGGATTGAGAGGATATTAAAACTAATAAATGTAAAACATCTCTCTATATCTTTCCCGATGTATCTGTAGAGCCGGGCCTGTGGGTGAGTCAGTTAACCTCTCCGCCTCATTTTCCTCATCCATAAAATGAGACTAATAATCACTTACATCACAAGAAGAGTCTGAGAATTAATGTGCTCTGAAGGTGAGAAGTGGGCTATGAATAGTGATCATATTGAAACAGTAAAAGAAGAAAACCTGCCTCAGACTAGAATTTGTTTATGATATCTCCTTTAATGGAAGAGCTGGCATGAGTTCCTGTTCACTAGGTTATGGAAATTTAGGACTGGAGAAAGTTTCTAAAGGAATCATTTAGCTGGTTTGCATTTGCCTTGATTTACTGCGTGTGTTTTATGCTCCCAGCATCTCTGTGCATCTGTGCAAGGGATCAGTTCCTGTGCTTTAAGTACTTTTGGGAGCTGAAACGGTGAGGTCAGGCCATGCACAGCAAGGTCAGTTTCAGTGAGCACTGAGATGAGTGCTAATTGTGAAAAGAGCAGAGTAATTGCCCTGCTATAGAGGGTGGTTGCCCAAAGAAGCTGTGGGTGCCCCATCCCTGGAGGTGCCCAAGGCCATGGATGGGCCCTGGGCAGCTGAGCTGGGGGGCACCCAGCCCACGGCTGGAGGTTGGAACTGGGCGATCATTAGGTCCCCTTCTAACCCAACTCAACCCAACCGTTCTGTGATAAAGAGGAGCAGGACAGGTCCGTGCAGTGCAGATCTGCTGCACACCTACGCCTCCCCATCCACAGTCTCCTGACTGTGTAATTACTTGACCCAACCTGTGGAAATTTCTGAGTTTTTAGGAGTTTTCATGACAGTCTGAAGTGCGTTTTTTTGGCCATTCCCATGTGGTGATCTCTGTGGTGGAATCTAGAATAAGCATCACAGATTTTTCATATCTTAAAGATAATTTGATCTTGAGCATCGAGCAATTTAAGGTCACTAAATGCACAGGGAACTGATGGAAGCACACGGTGTGAGGCAGGGCTGCTGCTGTGCCCCTAGGCTTCGTGCTCGTGCCATTGCCCCTCCACCATGGGAAGAGTTGTGGGCAGAGCTTCCCAGAGCTCTGTCACTCTGAATACTGCTTGTAGAAATACAGGCACAATTAGGCTAAGAGCACTGAACAAATGTCTCTGAAAGGAAGAAAAAGGGTGACTCATGCTATTTGGTCTCCTGCTGCATCAGTTTATGTCCCTCTGTCTGATAGCAATGTCAAAAATATGAATCTTTTCTGCATGAGCCGAGGCTGAACTCGTGTGCTGCTGACACTACCCTCAGCGGTGTCGGAGGCGATCACCATCACCGGGCTGTTCCTGTCACCCCATCGCAGATACACCCAGGGACTCCAGGCACTCCTCTGCACTTCACAGGAATATTCATTCACGATTAAAAAACACTTGCCCAGCTTTGTAAGAAGGAAAAAAACAAGTGGGGTTGCCGTTGATTTCTGACTGCAGCTGCCGTGCGATAGCATGAGGACGTCACAGTGTGCAAGCGTGGCTGCTCTCAGCAGTGCTTTGCACTTCTGTGCCACTTTTCCTTAAAGACCTCAGAACTTTCCAAGCTTCCCCATGTTCTGCTGAGGCAGCATGATGCTGTGCTCGCTGGGTGAGCAGAGGCACGAGGCAAGGTTGCAGTTCTCAGAAGTGCTGAGCCCCCGACGGTCTCTGGTCTCCGTGTGGGCTCTCAGGCACTGGAACAGTTTGTTTAGGGCATACCCCATGTTTCTGTGAGAGCTGGAAATAGAAATCCAGGAGTCCCGACCTTTTCTTGATGTTGAACCTGTGGCCACGTTTCTTCTTGCTAAATGTGGTGAGGTGATCTTCAGCTGAAGAAAATGGCAGGATCAGCAAAGATGGTTCCCAGCTGGGATGGGATGCAGAAAATGGCCATTACAGCAGATTTTGAAGAGCACATGTGGCAGCCTTGGTGCCATGGGCTGGGAGGTGTGTGGCAAACACCCAGGGAACACAGTGAGTGCAGTCCTGAGGGCTCCCTGGAGGATTCTTCTTCTTTTTGGATGGGAAAATGGAGAAGAAGCCCCACCTTGAGCAGTGCACCATCGCACACAGTGGTGTTTCAGACACCACAACGTGTGGCAGTGCTCCTTGTGAAGATGTCAGCCCATCCATGCTGTAAATTGGCACATTATGTGCTTCATTAGAATGCAGTATCAGCACGGGGAACCGTACTGACAACAATATGGTCCGAGCATCTGCGCCGAAGCCAGAAAATGGCTGATGGCGGGCATGCCCCGCTTATGTCTGCAGCTAATTCTGGTCAGGGAGTGGAAATAATTGCGTAAACAGAATTAACTTTATATTGGGAAAGGAATAGACGTTTGTGGTGTGCATTGCCCGTGGAAATTTGATTTCTCTATGGGCCAGTGCTGTGTGGAGCTGCCAGGTGGCAGCGGATGTTGCACATCTCTGCCCTGGGATGCGTGGAGGGGAGCTGCATTGCTGACAGTCTCACCTCCAGGCTGAGTTTCCTTGCCCTGCTTAAGAACTGGAAACAGGGTTTTGCTTACTGGACACTGGAAAATCAACCCTCTGCTGTCCATGAAGTCTGGAGCGCTGCCTGTGCCCCTGGCACAGCTGGATCTGAAGCTGCTGTTGGTGCTTGTGAGCCAGCTCTGCCTGCCTGGGGCAGCCCCCATGAGCAGTGAGAATGGAGCTTGGTTTCTCCCAAGGGTTTTGGGCTGAGTGTGAAGCTAGCTCAGGTCTTTGCAAGTGGCATGTTGGTAGCACTGATAGTGATAACCGCCATTGCACCATAACCACAATCAGTGACCATGGTTGCACCCAACAGCTTTTTCTCATGTGGGATTCCCATCTCAACGCAAATCCGTGAGGGCTTTACAAGGTTCACTGTGTGCTGGAAGAGGGAACTGACTTTTCTATTGAAAGTTTAAATATCAGCTTGCTTGCTATCTTCCAAAGGTTCAGTGGGAAGAAATAGGAGGAGGAAGAATGCCTGTGCCATCAGCTGGTGCAAAGCTTTGGTTGTCCATGCTGAGACAATTGCTCGTGGGCTCGTTCCCTCATTTCAGGCCCTAGGCAGAAATGAAGTTGAACCAAGATAGTTTTCTTGGGGTTTGGGGAGTCCTGAGCCTGCAGCTTGGGGGGCTTAGCACTGCTGGCAAAGGGAGAACGTTGATTTTTGCACCTTCTCCAGGGGAAGGAGAAGTGTCAGTCTGTAATTTTTGGGCTGTGATTTTTTTTTAAGGGGTGAGAACTGGAGAGACCCTCACACAAAGATCAAAATGCCCACAAATAATTATCACTTGTGGACGCTGTTACTTAATTTGATGATCTCTAAGGTCCCTTCCAACCTGAACCGTTCTATCATTCTATGATTTGGCTTCTGAATTGCAGAAAACATTGCAAAACCCTGGGCCCTTGGTATCATTCAGTGACATTTTCTTTCTATTTGATGTTTTCTTACTGATATTTTGTGTCTGAAAATGAAAGAAATCAGAGGCACACTTATTGTGATAACAGTTAACATTCAGCATCAGAAATGGATTTAGCAAAGCAAAAAAGAAATGAAAGGTGTAAATTAAATCTCCATAATGATGAGGGATTTGCATGATATCTAATGCTAAGATACCCTATTAGCCAATAAATAACCCTGTGCTCGTTACCTCTGGGAGCCGTGTTTGCATTTTATTATAATTATTTCTTGTCTTGGGGCATTTACTAGGGAAAAAATCCCAGAAAGTTAACAGCAAATTTTTGTAATTAAACTTCAAGATGAATTGAGACTTTGTAGACGTAAATCTTTTCATTTGTGCCAAGCTGTAACATTTTGTTAGCACAATATCAACTAATTTATGGAAATATTGCCAATTATGGACATTTCCAGACAAATGAAACAAACAAAACTGGCAATAGTGGAGCAAGCAGCGTATTTTGATACTCCATGATGTGACTACGTTATTAATGAAGACAACTTCAGTTAGTTAAGAAAATGCCAGAACCGTTTTTCAGGGGAGGAAATCTCATGTGAAATAGATGTGAAAGTTGAGGAATCGGTATGGCTATCACTATCCAACTCTTCTTGGAAAGCACCGTTTGCTTTGGATCCTCTGTCTTTAGGCAGTCTTAGAGATGGGTCTTAGGGATAGCAGCAGCCCCAGCCCCACTTCTGGTATCCAGTTGCTGCATGATCTCGTGGTGACCAACCTGCGTTGCTTTTTCCTACCTAGAGGTGAAGTTGTGCTAACAGCACAGTGGCCAACGTGGCAGAATAATTCCAGATCTCCACAGAGGATTTCACCAGGCCATCAATGGGGAGGCGTGGGGGGATGTTCCTGGTGCCTTCCTCCTACACCCAGGTGAGGACACGTTTACCCCCTGCAGGAGGTGAGGATGGACGCAGTGACAGAGACCTGTGTTACTACACTCCTCACAAGTACCACGCTCACCTTTCTGAATTGTTCAGAAGCTGTTTTGTAGCCTCCGCATCAGGACGAGTCCCTCATGTACTCATTTCATAACCCACAATATGGCACAGAAGCTGTTGGGGACATCATTGACTCAATCAGCAGGCTGAAACAAGCCAGGAAGAGGCTTTGGAATTCTGACAACAAAAGGGAGGCCCAAACATTCATCCAAAACCAGTGACTTTTAATCTCCTGAACACCTTGCCTAAGCTAAGTGTGGAACTTTTCCTAGGGTAGGACCACGCCGTGATGCATTGGATGTGTTGGTTTGGTTTTGATAAAGTTGTTATCTCCTGCTATAACCAGGCTGATGGTGTAAGTGATGGATACGATGAGCTGTTCAAAACAAAGAGCTAAGGACTGAGGAGATTTGTATTGATCAGGGAGGATCCGAAAGAAAAGGATGTGTGGGAGCCTGCATTTTTTCCCTGCTCAAAAGGAATGCAGCTGGGTGTAATTATTTCAGCACACCCAGACAGCTGTTGTGACGGGAGCCTGTTGCTGGAGAGCAGGAGCTGAGTGAACCATTTACACGGTATTTAGCTGTTTTCCTGGTTTTGTTAAGCTCCCTGGCCAACGTGTTGGCACAGCAAAAGGAATCATCTTTGAGCTGGCACAGCAAATACGCGTGAGCTTCCTGATGCAGCTGGGTTTGTGCATCCCTGTTGCTTCATATGGACCAGGAGCACTTGGTGCTCTCATTTGGTAGCAGCAGTTTCTCCCAGCACGTAGGATGTGGCTGACATTGAGACTTTAGATACTGGGATTTTTTAGCATTGCTTGCACACAGCCCAGTGGGGACGTCCTGCTTAACAACAGAGTGCAACATACAGATTTGTAAAACTTAAATCCCGTTTCTTACTTAAAGTAAAGGCAATAATACGAAGGCAGCTCACTGCAGACTTGTAGGAAATGGCCTTCTGCTGCAGTTGTTCCCCCAGGTCTCAGCTTGAAGGGTGTTGTGTGCAAGGGTTATTTTCCCAGCTCTTTGTGTGAACCATGCTGAGAAAAAAGGGGTTACAATGGGGGAAATGCCTGTAGGAACTCACAGGTTGTTTAGGTTTGGGATCTTTGTGTAATAATTTTGTTGAATGGCAGTAAGAGAGTTCCCTATGTGATGTCTTTCACCAGACCACCGTGGAGGGTTTTGCAAGCCTCCATCAGGCTCGTGTAACAGAGGTACATGAAGGAGCAGCGACCCTGTTCCCTTGTGCTGATGAGGAAAGAGAAATGGGGAGTGATTAAACCCCAGTATTCAGTGGTGGCTCTCTGAGCAGTTTGCCCAAAGCATGTTGTTTTTCTCTTTTGGGACTGCTCACCTGCATAGGGCGTGTGCTTTTTGTTACCAGAATTAAGGCTTAGGGTCCTCCAGAGCAAACTTCATGCTGGGATTTCTGCAGGGATGGAGCAATCCATCACTTTGTTGGTCTGATGTGGAGGGAAACTGATGGCCTCTGTCAGAGGCTTTCTGCACAGACTGTAACATTAAACAAAAAAGAAAAAGAGGGAAAAAAAAAAGGTGGGGAAAAAAACTTTTCAGCTCTGCGGCATCTTCCTACCACAGGCACAGGAGCAAGCGACAGTTTGATAACAGATTGCCTGAGAGTTTGTGTGTCTGGAGGTAGGGAAGGAAATTGGTTGGAGAACAGAAACGTGGAGACGACAGCTGGTTAGGGCTTTTGAAAGAGGATCTCGGAATATGCCCAGTGTCCTTCGTAGGAGGCATGTGTCCATAAACACAAAGTGAGCGTCTGGCGCAGTCCCTGCAGGGATTCAGCTCAGCGGAACTCAGCCAAACTGGAGGAAAAAACAAAAGGTATGGCAAGGAATTCAGAGAAAGTCCAGCAAAATTTGGAATGGAAGAAAGGTAGCAATGCAGCATGTCCTGCGGCGAACGAAACAATTAGATGTCATTTATGGCAATGTGAAAAACAGTGCTTCATTTAGCGGCTGTAGGATACCCTGTAAAACTGTAGGTAGCTCTGCTGCTTGGGGCTGCTCCACAATCATCTTCCTTGCTCTTCTCTGAGCATTTTAATTAACCTTTGGTGCCCTGATCCCACACCCACCCCCCATAACTCTGTGCTCATGCAGAGTTACGGTGCTGATCAGCAGCACCAACAGAGAGGGAGAGGCTTCCACTTCGTTTCTGTCTCCATGGAAGTGAACTCCTTTGCTGGCTGCCCACTGTTTGTCACAACATTATTTTTTCAATTTAAAGAATGAAGGTAAGAACCTCTCCCTGTGAGTTTGTAAAGGCTAATGTTCAGAGAGCTTTGGCCAAGTAATACGTGATCTATGAAATGAAAATAACTATTTAATTTTAAAAAGCAGAGTGACAAGGCAGTACAATGAGCTTCTTTGGTACCATAAATCTTAAATTACCCTCTTCTAACACGGCAGCACTCCTCCCTAGTCTGTGCATTGCAGTGGCAGGCACTGCCCAGCTATAACTTTCACCATGCGGAGTTCTGGGTGTGCTTAACAATAAAAAATTACAAGGACCTTTTTTATTTCCTTTTGCTTGTTTCCTCCGGGTTCAAGGTGCCATCGCTGTGTAGCTCTCAGGAGCAGCAGGTGAGCAAATCCTCTGGGCTTTCGACAGCCAGTTGCTGAATGATTCATCAGCTGGCCTCGGGGCTCAGGGCTGCTTTTATGTTCTCCCTCGTGTTTTCTCTTCATCAGATCCCTGATCCCTTAGAAATCCATCCCTCGGATGCTCATGTCTGCTGCATTATCTGCGAGGCAGCTCCGTGCTCTGCCATCCCTCTGTGGCTCCTGGTAGTGAAATTCCTGCGCTCGCCTTGTGTAGCTGCATCCCCGTTAAAACGGCCCTGGGAGAGCCTTGGGTTTGTAGCCACCTACCTGATTTATTTTGAGCAATGTTCAGTTTTGGTTTCAGATTGCTCCTCCTAATCACCAGTCAGTCATGGCCTGGCCCCCCCCGGTATCATGAAGAATATAAATACCGTGTTACAGGCAGCAGCCTACCATGCTGAAGTTTCACCAGCGACTCATGGCATACAGCCTGATAAAAGCATCTTCCAGTGTCATCTGCCTCCTGGTGCTGAAAGTGCTGGGGTGCCCCTGCCCAGCTCCCGCCCCAGTGCTGTGCTAAATGCTGCTGGTGGAGGGCTGGATCCATGCCTAAAGTATATAACAAGTTAAAATCAGCTGAATGAGAAACATCACCACAGTCCCTTCACTGCCTTTTGCAGGAATGGATGTCTAAGGTTTTATCAGAGCACCCTAAGAGCAGGGTTTCCACTTGAGCACTCCATGCAGGAATTTTTGTCTATCTCTTATGCTTTCAGTGGTCCTTGTTTTTTGGTGCAATGCTTGCTGTTCTGCCCTGCTGAGCGCACAGCATCCCTCTTGGGTTGTTCCTTCTTGGCAGCTGGGCTCTGGGACAAGCCAGGAGTCAAGAGTGTGGGTGGACCAAGAGCATCATCAGCATCCCAGTCCTATGGAAACTGTCAAAGAGTGCTCCAGGCAGCTGTGATAGCAACAGTGCAGCCCCCCCCTCAAATGGCAGTGATGTTTCTGGGCGTTCTGGATGTGCTTTGTCCATTTCCACTGTGTTTAGGAAAAAAGTGCTTTTTCATCTGTTGATTTTTTTTTCTGTCTATACAAGAAATCAGCCATGAATTTGCAGCCACCTTTTGCAGGGAGGCTGCGTTTTGATGGAGAGTTTTGTGATGTTTACAGCGGTTGGTTCTTCTGAGCTCCCGTATTTGAGGAGTTACTGCCTCTTGTGAGCTGTCCACAAACACCAATTTCCACCCCTTTCCCTGATCTCTAGCTTTCGTGCCCATCTTTGGGTCTCGCTGGCTTCAAGGACCCCCATCAGGAGTCACCTCCACTTAGTTGGGGCAAATGGTTCAGGAAGCAGCTGGCTCTCAGCCTCCCCTTGCAGCAAAGCATTCACTGACCTCCAGGTGCACTGGGGGTGGATGGGGCCACCTCCTGCACATCCCATTGGGCCACACTTGCTCCTTGCCCTGCTGCATGCAGACAGCCTCAGGGAAGGAGCATGGAGGAGGAACCTCATTCCATCTGCGTGGAGCACTGGGGGTGTGGGGCTGCCTCCAACCCCAGGTGACACAGCAAGGCAGGACGCTGGTGGCCCCGGGTGTTGATCCCTTGTTGATCCAGGTGTTGATCCAGTGTTGATGCACTGTTGGTCTTGATCTAGCAGTTGGCAGCCCTGCCCACAGCAGGGAGTTGGAACTGGACGATCTTTGAGGTCCCTTCCAACCCAACCCATTCTATGATTCATTCTATGATTCTCTGAAATATAAACCAACTTCCCAGGCTCTCTCTATATGTTGTCTTTGGCGCTTCTTCTTCACTTCCTTTAAAATGGTCTTGTGATGTAACTGTAACGAAGGGACTTGTGGAAATGTGAGTACTTTTGTTTCACTCTTCTTGTGAAATAAAATTGAAGAAAAAGAGAGAGCTTGGAGATCCTGCAGTCACCTACAGACCTGTCATTTAAGCCTGCATGGTTTTATGGAAACTTTACTTTTCAGCTCAGGAGACCACTCCTGATACAGAGAGCGCTGACCTAGGGCTGAGGAAAACTCAGTTCTCCCCTCATCTCATCCAACCATTCGAGTCGTTTCCATCTCAGTCTCCCATATGCCAAGGTGGGGTGAGAGTGCTCTAAGGAATTTAGAGCTCTACTGTTGGGAGCTGCGTGAGGCGAGGATTTATAACGTTAAATGCATTGAATTGCAGCCAAGGTTTGCACTGCTGCTGTGAATGCCCTCAGCATAGAGTGTTTTCACCGTGCTGAGAGCTTGTTAGCACTGCTTTGACATTCTGCTATTAAGTGCAAGGGAAGCAGCTGATTAATTTAGACTTGCTCCTCACACAGATTGTGTCTTTGTTGGACGGGGTGTTGGTGCCATGTGTCAGGAAGCAGGACTTCCAGAAAGGGCCGTGAGTGGGAGCTGTTTTTGCAGAGCACCGTGCCCAGGGTGAGTGGGGCTGGGCGGAGGAGGCAGCGCCTGGGTCCCGTGGGGAGCTGGGCTGGGCAGCAGGTTTTCTCATGAAGGGTTTTCTGATGCTCTTTTGAAACACTTATTCTGTGAGAAGGCCTAAGGGCATCATCAGGATGTTTTACTTCAACTTTTTTTTTTTCACTTGAACTCTTCAGGGATGCTGGGCATTATGCGATATAAAAGTCAAAATGATAGAGCCAAAGTGAGAAGGAGATTGAAATGAAGCTTTTATAACTTTGACCTACAAGAAATGTCCTGAACTCATCACAAGAGAAGACGTAAGGATGGTAACCAAACTGTTTTCTGAGTGTTTTATTTCGCTGCTAAGCTGGGATTCTGAGTTTATATTCCAATTTAAGTGGAAATGTAATGTTGGATCTTAGATCTCCTCACAGCGGGAGACAGAATATCAGCAGCTCCACATCATTCTGCGGACTGGACCTACAGCCCAATTTTAGCAATCTATTCATATTGGTGTCCGCCCCCTCGCTTCAAATCACTTCTAGGAGTGCAGAGAGATATTTAGAATAATCGGGGAAATCATGTCCCTGGGTGCTTTGATCACAGACAGACACAAACCTTTGCAGCCGGTCTCTGATTTTAATGTTGTTGTAAATGAAAGGATATTGAGGTTAATTACACTTGAGGATAAAAATCCATTGATAATTGGGAGCGTTTCTTGCTGGAGATATCAAAGCCTTGCAAACACCCAGACACACGTACGGAGAGGGATGGTAGGGAGAAGGGTGTTGCTTATGAAACTCATTTGAGGGGGAGTTGAGTTTATTTCTGTGTGCTTCTCTGCGAAACCCCACATTTAGGCCTAGTGTATGTGTGGCTGGGTGTCTTTGCTGTGTGGTGTTAGAAGTGCTCTTGGGTTAGAAGCTGACCACGTCTGTTACCGAGTGAGCAAGACCGAGTGCTGAAGTAGAGGTTTGCTGGGGCGAGGTGCTCCTCTGACCCACCCTGGAGGAGATGAGCTGGAAAATGGTTTAACTGCGATGAACACTTCTCCTCTCCCCATCCCTGCAGCACACGGGGAAGGGTGCCCATCATCTCTGTGACAGGTGATTTCACCTATCAAGGTCTGGCGTGGAGGTCTGCAGGTTGATCACCCGTGCTCAGGGATGCTCTGCTTTGCTAAGGCTTGTCTGATGTCCTGAGCAGATGGACCGCGTGCTGGGGGCTTGCAAAGACCCCACTACCAGCAGCGTCAGGGAGGTCTGCGCTGGGGAGCAGCACAGGGCTTGCACAGGGCGGTGCTGGAGGCTCCGGAGTCTTCATTACAGCTGCTGGAGAAGAGAGTTTGGGTCAAGGGCGGGAGCAGCCCGTCTTGGCTCTCCTGTCCTGGGGGATCCCACACATTCTTCTTTTTCCCTTTCTTCCCTCCAGCCCTTGCCCAATGCCATCCTTCTCATAGGTACGATCTCTTCCAGTGTCCACCTTCAAATATTCCAGACTCTCAGTGAAATTTGGACTCAATGACCTCTAAAGGTTCCTTCCAACCCAAATGATTCTATGAATTCTGCTTTTTATGCCCAGATGCACTCCAACTTCACATCCAGACAGTGAAACTAAGAAAGCCACCTTGTTATGTACTTAGGTGGAGGAAAACTTACATTCTGGCTTTCCTAATGCAAGGAGGAAAGCATCACAGTGTATGCAGCATTGAATTTCTCTGGCACTTGTATATTGGACTTATGGACTAAGTTTTCCTCATTTGTGTAGGTCCTGTGCTTAATCATATGTTTGGAACTGGAGAAAACAAGCCCCCCCAGCCTAAATATTAGATTGCCAAGAATTATAGGAATGCACATTTTTGTGCATAGGTTTCTCAAAACCACATGGACACATTCATGCAAAGGAATTTGTTTGCTGCGAAAGAAATAATTAGAGTTTTGGCTTCCCTTTCCCTTTCCCTTTCCTTTTTCCTTTCCCTTTCTCTTTCCTTTTTCCTTTCCCTTTCCCTTTCCGATGTGATATAATTGGTTTAATTCTTTAAGTTTATGGTCAATCATATCTTCAAACATACATGAATGTGATGTATACATATGAAGATATTTGTGAATGTACCCCTACTTTCCTTTGTAACAAAGGGAGTTAAGAGCCAATAAAAGAAAGTAACAAATAGCAGGAAAAAGAAATTGAAGAATAGAAATCTGAAATACTCTCCTTTTGTACCTGGGTCACTAACTTAATTTTCTCCTCCGATTGAATAGATTTTAATTTCTAGGAAGTCCTACAGATATCTTGAATCTTTGTCAAATTATCATTATGTTGATTTATTGGCTTCACAAAAAATGTTAGCTCCCCCACACGGAGGAACCAATCATTTCTAATGGAAACCTTTAAACAATTCTTTTTTTTTTTTCCAAAGAGGAAACTGTAATATACCGCACTGAGCCTAATTTTCATTAATTTGTGCCTGAGCAAAGGGATCTTTTTTATGGAATAGGAGGCTCACTTTATAACCTGCACAGAGATGAAATCATTTGGAGAGATGAGGAACCAGAGCCAATGTTCTCTCACTTGAGTAGAGGTGAAATAACCTTGAATTCTTTTTGTTGTTTTTTTTTTTCTTTTCCTTTTTCTCCCTATCGCCTGACCATGCCATAGGGGATCTTGAATCACATTTCGAGAACAATATTTTGGGCCAGCTCTTCCAGACTTGGAGGCATGAGGGGTTTGGCTGTGAGGCATAAGGGGTTTGGCTGTGGTATGGGGTGTGATGGCTCAGATGGTTTGGCTTAAGGAAGACAGGAAATGAGGAATTGAAGGCTTGTCCCACTCCATTTCTCAAATATGTGTTTTGCTTTTGTGCAGGATAAAGCCCTGAGAGCCAGGGAGGTGTGAGCTGCCCTCAGAGTGGCTCTGGGGCTCATGCACTGCGTTGGGCACTTGGTGCTGCCATCTGCCCCTGGGCTTTGTGTTGGTACAAACTGGGGTAGCACAGGGCCAGGAATTCACACCCCACTTTGCCTTTTTGGTCACTGCAGGCCAGCATCTGGCAATGCATATCATTTATCTGTCGCCCTCCACGGAATGTATTTTTGTTGTTGAGCATCTGTGCACGTGATGTGTGCTTCCTACAAACACCCAGATTAGTTTCATAACTAAAGATGTATCTGAGCACTATCACAGTATATAAGATGAAGGATAAGCAATATGCGTGTTTTCCCATGCTTCCTCCTTTCCTTTCTTCCTGGAAAGATTTAAAACCCAGAGCACCTTCTGGCTATTAGTTCCTGCTGCTTCAGGTCTGAATCTTCTGTGTAAATATTTCATGTTTTGTCTTTGCAATATGTATTTTTCCAAAAAATCCTTCATTAAAATTTAAATTGAAGTCCTGAGAACAATTTGCTTTGCATATTTGGCATACACTATACTCTACTTAGCATAGATTGTGGAGGCTATGTCTCTGCTTTTAGGATATTGGATGAGGATGTACATGGAAAGCAATTATTCCTCGTTTGCCAACTGCAGCATTTTTATAAATTCTTTCCAAGCACCTGGCTTTTGACACTGCCATAGACAAGAACTTGGATGTGATAGACACAGGTTTTAGTTCATAGCTGCAGGTCAGATTGCACCTGTGGAGGTAGGAAACCTAGATGCAGGGTTAAAGCTGTGGAGTTCTATGTCTTATTTCATTTTGTATAATCAATATTCTTTGTTTTAACAATTAACCCTTAAAGTCGAGTCTAGAGTAATACTTGGTAGCGTATTTTCTCTTATTCTTCCAGACAGCATATAAATCAATATAATCCTCTTCCAATTCTTTTGCCTTAACTAGAAAAGCAATCTGCTGTAAGTGATATCTGAAGCCAGGTACTGCACAGCTCCTGCTTTCATAAGGACCTTGGTACTTAGTAAGGCAGAAGGAGAAAGCAAAGCAGCACTTCTGAAGCTGAAATAATGCTATTTTGGAAAAATCCTTTTGTTTAATAGCCCGTATAGTTTCATTAAGTGTAATTCCATCAGTCAGTTTCTGCTGTCAATGAGATTATCCTGTGCAGCTTTTGGAGTTCAATTGCTGCAAAATAGAAAGCAAAGCATAAATGCTCTGCATGGGTATTTCTGCAGACAGGCAAACACAGCTGCATTTCCCACTGGACAGCTGGGGCCACATGAATCTTCCAGTGAAACAGCAAACCTGCTCCCCATGTAGGGCCAGCAGCTGCCTGGATGTCTTGTAGAAGACCTGGGGATTCTTACGGGGTGACCCTGAGCTGCAGGTCTTGGATTTTATTAATCTGAGCCTTTGATATGGGAAAGAAAAGAGGTAAGACAAGTAAATGCTTAAGCTTCACACTGTAACTCACACCATCCCTCCTGTGTGCTGCATCTCCTAGGGTCTGACCTAGAAGCACAAATTTGGGATGAGGAGGCTGTCCCTGTGGCAACACGTGCTCGAAGTGGTCCAGGGCTTGTTGAAAGGGCAAGGATTCATCTTGGGCACCTTGTGTAGGTCTCACCAGCAAACCACAGATGTGCGCGAAGCTACGATGAAGCACGTCCCAGAGGTGGCTGTTTCCCTGGGCTGGTGGATCTGGGGGGGGACCTCAGGTGGAGGTGGATCCTTGGTGGGACCTCCAGCCGTAGCTCCTGGTTCCTGGGCACGTGCAGGTCAGCGTAGGCACGAGGCCTGGTGTGAGAAGCAAGGCAACCTGCCTGCAGGAGGAAAAAGTTGGTGGGACCAAATGGAGCAGAAAGGCCTGGAGAGGAGGCTGTTGTGAAATAATCAGACTGTGCTCTTGGTGAAGGCTGATGTTGGGGGCTGAGCAAAATCTTCTGCAAGTTTCTTTTTGGATAGGTTGAAACCAAAAGGCACAGGGAATATAGAATCCTTAAGGCTGGAAAAGCCCTCTCAGATCCCAAAGCCCAACTCTAGCCCATCCCACTATGCTCACTGAGCCATGTCCCCAGTGCCACATCTCCACGGGTCTGGAACACTCCCAGGGACGGTGACTCTGTACCTGCCCTATTTCATCCAGTCCTTCATAAATCTCTGCTTCATTACCCTGTTTTCAGAGCCAGGGCTTTGGGTTAGATGGCTCTGGCGCTGACTGTGACCCAGAGTGGCTGCTCCTGGGATATTGCGTCCCACTGGTGGAGATGGCAGCAGATGGGGCTCTGTGAGCAGAGGCAGTGAGGTGTTTTAGAAAGTGCTTATCACTAACTGCTGCACTGGTGACACTGGGACGTGAACGCCTGCAGGACATTTTGGTTCAAAACCAATTGATTGTTCTTCTGGATCAATTATGGACTGAGAGGTAAAAGAAAAGAGGCAAGAGAGAAAAAAACTTGAAACTTTGGTTCTAGCATAGCTCCCTTGTTGCAAAGAAAGCCAATTGACATCAGGGTCTTTGCTGCAAACTCCCCAGTGCTTTGCTGCTCAGACTCCTGGCTGGGATGTGGCCAGGCTTCTGCTGCTGGCGCTCATGGCTCGCTCTTCAAACACAAAGTCCTGAAAAGTTGGGGAGGGCTGTGCCTTACCCCATGCACACTGTCACACCACCCTCCCTTGGATGTGGTGTTCTTCTAACGAGCACAAGAAGGTGGTTCAGTCATCAGATCAGGGAGTCCCTGAGGATTTGTTCTTCCACTGAAGCTGTCAGGCTTTTGCTTATTGCTTCCCAGTGGGGTTTTGTACATGAGCTGCCACCTTGGGTGGTGGAGGTGATGCTGCTTGGCTTGCAGAGCGATGGCGGAGGGAAGACCCATGCCCATCTCTGCCCCACTCTGCAGTGGGGCACAATGCCATCGTGATGTTTTTAGTGGTGGAGAATTGGGATCTCTGCAGCCCCTCGGGGCCGTTGTTGTGTTTTGGATTCGGTTGTGTGCATTACTGCTTGATAACAACTCCAAACCATGGATCTGGACCTTTACATCTCATTTCTTGTTCTCCAGTCTTGCTGCTTCGTGTGTCTTGGGTAGAGAGGAGGTGTGTGCCAGTGTTGCCCTGTAAGAAAAGGAAGTCTAAAAGAGTGAAATCCTTCTTTGCCTGTGTCTGCCTTGCTTTATCTTGATGCAGAGTGTTTGGAGGGGAAACAAACTCCCTGGTGTATTTTGTGCTGCATCTAGCATGTTCTCCTCCCGCCCCAGTTTAGGGGTGGAAAGCACTCCTACAACGGAAACGAAGAGCACTGGTGCCCGAGGAGAGCAAGGAGATATTTTTAACCAAACTACCCTCGAAAGAGGAGACCTGAATCTCACTGCAGCAGAAGCACCCGCTGCTCAGACTGCCTGGAGCTCTGCAGAGTGTGTGGATGTGGTGGTGTGGAGGAGCTCGAGGTGTGCCAGCACTGAGCTGAATTCGGCCGTTCAGACACGTCCCTGGGAACGTTTTTCTTAATTAGCAGCGAGTGATGCAGGAGCCTCAGCAGGAGAAAGCAGTCACTAAATGTTGACGTTTGTTTGCAAATCCTTACTGCTAGCGTGCAGTCACACAAGGATGATTCATACTGTACGTTTGGGAAGAAAACACTATTTTGTATTTTAATTTTTTTTAGACTGAATTTCTTTACAGTTATTCACAAAAGCAGTCTCTGCTGTGTGGGCACAGGTGGGAAGTATTGATTTTGGCACAGAGCATGTAAATATGTTTTGGTAACAAATGAACAGCAACATGGGCTACTGTGGGTTGGGACCTGGATGGCCGAGCCTTGGGCTTGTGGCTTCCCTGAGATCCCAGCACCCAGATCTATCCTGAAGCTTTGGATCACCCAATTTATTCGTGTTGCTTCCTCTCCTTCTAGGAGTATAATTGATATCTTATGGTGCATCTCTGATTGATGTCACAAAATTATGTGCTCTGCATGGCTGGGTAACTGGAAATAGATAGCAGTCATCTCGCCGCTGCTTCCGAATGATGAAATGTTTTGCTCTGAGAATAACCTGGTTAGACATTCGGGTTTTTAAAGTTTGGAACACAGTGATAGGATGTTTAAGAGCCTTTATTTCAGCTGTTTGAACTGTTCTTCACCACCCGTGGTTCCTGGGAGGAAAATCTCAGCCTTTTCCCCTGTAATGGCAGGGCACAGTATGAAATTCTTTTGCTGTTGAATTTTGCTCAAATTCATGTTTGTAAATCGACTCGGTGCTTTCAGAAACCCTCTCTCACCACTCATCTGCATGGAGACACTGTTCGCATTTGCAGGGCTGTGCAAACAGTCTGCAGTGGTTCTGCAGTGGGGATGCAGCCCCAGCTCCTCGTTCCTCCCTGCCACTGGAAAGGCAGCGACCTGCCTTGACCTCTTCCCAGCTAACGATTTATTGGAGATATGGCAGAGGAAAACGCCGTTTTCAGGCTCCTCCAATACTGATAGCCAACTGCTGCTTGGGCTGATACAAGGAGGGGAAGCAGGAGGATGCTTTGGGCCTTTGCTGGAGGAATTCCTCCCGTGTTGGTGCAGGTAGGAGGCAGGTGGTAGAGGTGCACCTCGGCACGGCTGTAAGGGAAATAACAGGTGAGGGGTCAGCTGGAGGCGTGACGTGTTGCATAAATCACATTTGTGGTAGAGACGTGGTGCTAACAGAGGAGGAAGGGCTGGAAAAAAGCTGCCTTACAGCATAGGAGTTGGCTCAGAGGGACAGCAGAACTGTTCCTGCTGGTGCCCACCTCCCCGTCCTTCACTGATACCGTACATTGGGCGAAGCTTTGCACAGGGGGACGGATGGATGCAGGCTGAGGATGAAGCATGATGTTGCCATTGCTGAGCAGGCCATGGGCTTTTCCTGCTGAAGCTCAAACCTGAGGTCACTGCAGGAGACACAGCACAGCTTCCCTGCAGCCTGCTGCTCGTCTCAGCAGCGTGACCTTGGGAGCGTGGTGACTGTCCCCGTCCCGCTCTGCTGCTGGCAGCTTTCCCTCTCTGCAGCAGCTCCCGATTGAGCTCCCGCCTGTGTTTTTGTTCATGTTCTTGTGAGCCAGCCAAAGCTTGTTGCACGCTGGGCTGTTCTCCTGGTCCTGAAAGTCTTCCAGCCAAGAATTTGCCACTGAAACCTGTGTTGTTCCTTCAGCCCTCGTGCTGCTGTAGGCACCTATTCAACTTCATGCACCAGTTTGCCTCATGCTTCAATATCTCATGCAAAAAAGAGGCCCTTGAGGTTCTGGACCATTGGAAATTGTTGCAGTTACTGCTGAAAAATAACATCGTTTAAGCTACTGTATCGTTTTCTGCTGGGTCACTTTCCCAGAGGACATTTTCCATGCCAGAAGCAGAAAGGAGAGGTGATGCAAAGATGGAGCGTGGCTTCCCCCGTGCCGGGCAGCGAGGTGGGTGCTGGGGCTGGTGGTGGCCTCGTGCCATGGGCTCTGAAAAAGTTTGTGCAGGAGATGTCTTGGGACACTTCTGTCCCCTTGCTGTTCCTTGGAAGCAGATATTTCATCTGCTCTCGGGAGGGAGGCAGAACCCTAACAGAACATGAAAAGTCCTGAGTTGTGCCCCAAGTCCTTGCTTGCTGGAGCACAGGCACAAATTCGTGACTGCTCAGTTTATTGAACCCTGTGCTGCTGTCTGGTTCTGAGGTAGATCCAAAATGACACCAATTAAGCAGAAAGATGTTTAATGGCATGCGTCCAAATGATGGAACATCTCATGGCAATGGCTTCTTCTGGAGAGCATTTGACAGCCCTACCTCAGCCGTGGACGGGCTCGCACCCAGCTGCTGCGCTGCTCAGGCTGCGTGGGCGAGGATTTTACAGGAATGCACGCATGCGAGTTCAATTCCTTTGATTTCAGCTCTGTGGTTGTGGAATCCCTTTTAATGGAGACTTCATGACAGCTAAGTTTGGCTCGTGGCTGTTGAGAGGAAAAGGGACAGTTCTGGTGGCTCTGCAAACAAGCTCTGAGATGGCTGAGTGGGGAGAATGGACCTGGCACCTGAACTGACCTCCTCCACACAGTCCCCATGTCCTCACCTGAGATGCTGACATCTACATTGATATTGTCATCTATTTCTAAACATATATTTTCTGTGCTTACAGAGAAGCAAATGGAGATGTTCAAGAAATGTGTGAAAGTTGTACTAAGGGACATGGTTTAGTGGGCAATACTGATGGTAGGTGCACAGTTGTACTAGGTGATCTTAGAGTTCTTTTCCAACCTTAACGATTCTATGATTTTTTTCCCCCTTGACTTCATCTGCATGGTTCCAGCAATCAGCAGAGAGCATCAGGCTCCCAGAAGCTCTCCCTGGTGTTTAGAGCAATTACATGTACGTGTCACGTGCTGCCCATGCCCATTCCTGCGTTGGAGAGGAGTCGTTAGGGTACTCATGACCTGGATTGCATTAGTGTGATTTTGCTGGTACTGAAACTCATCCTTCACTGCCTAAATTGGGACACAGGCAACCCAACAAGAAAGTTAGGGAAATGATGAAGAGAGATCCAGGGCAGGATCCTTGTACATCTGTGATGTGTCACAGAGACTGGAGGAGCTGCTGGGTTGGCTGTGCCAATCGAGATCTGGAGGATCTGGTTCTCTTTTGTATTGGTCTCTGAAGTTATTTCAACTTGCATTGACGCAAATTAAACAAGAATCTTGCTGTCCATTGATTTTGTCAGCAATGTTTTTTTTCCCCCTCCTGAAGTCATCTTTAAAGACTTTACTTTTATTAAACTAAATGCTGCCGGTTAACTAAAGTCTTTGTTTTTATAGACTCAAGAGAACAAGATCTAACATAAATTAATCATGACTTAATTGACTGAACTAATTCAACTTCTCTCCAGTCCACTGCACAGCAATATTCCTGTCTTCCCAATGCTGTAACTGAAGGCTAAATGGTACATTGCTTTAACAGCATAAACTTCTTATATCTTTAACACAACATTTCTACTGTGGACAAAAGTTTTAATTTCCTCGGAATTAAGCCCACAAAACATTTTCACAGTTAGCGATGTTATAGTGTACACCCCTTTTTGTAACACATATTAGAACCGACTTCAATTTCTTCCTGTTATCTTTTCTCTTTTTTTTTTCCTCCTCTGCGCATGGGCTAAATTATTTATTCGGTATTACTTTTTCAAAGGAAAACCAAGCATTAATTCAATTTACAACAGTATTCTCTCACCCTACAGAGCGTAAAATGAAATGCAATGAATTGCTAATGCTACCGATGTCAAGAAGGTGATGCATTTAGTGAAGCCAACTAAATCATTAATGCGAGTAGCTCTTCCCAAAGAGGCATTGCTGTCAGGCAGCAGAAAACCCAAGGCATGAGTTTTTGGCTTTGCAAAGAGTCTGGGGACAAATCCATTAGTTGCTTCCCATGGGAAGAGCTTGAAAAATTTGGGAAGGAGTGAGCAGTAATGTCGCTGAGGTGGTCTTTCAGTGCCATAGGCAACCAACTCCAGGGATGAGAGCCTGAAAACTCCTTCAGTGCTTGCTGGGGATGGTGCCTGTCTAGGCTCCCACTGGGGATACTCATGGCCAACCCACGAGGTGCTGGATTTGGAGGAACTGTTCATCCAAATAATGAATTTGTGTGAGGAAGCTGCTGAAAGAGGCAGAATTAATCAAATACACCATTTCCCACCCGGTTTCTTCAACTCTGCGTTTTTTTAGCTTTGCATTTCCCAACTCTTCTTTTTCCTGCATCAGAGCTTCAGATATCCCAAACAATGCTGCTGTGATTACTTCCCTTAGGAACCTGTTCCTTAATAAATAAATCTCTGCCAGGAAGTGGGCTTTTCCCCTCTCAGCCTCAAGTTCTCACAGCTTCATTTCAAGCTGTTCTGCTTAGTTTTCCCCTTAATCTGACTCACAGGAACTTCTCCCCATAGGAGAGTTCAGAGAGTTCTCTTGTTATCTCAGCACAACTCTCAGCTCTACTCTGGCCAAACTGTGTTTTTCTTGGCTGAATTATTCCTTCAATTGAAAGCTGCCCTTAATGCTGATCTCTACATTTTGGTCTCATTTCATGCCTCTTTGGTGGCTTCCCATAGCCTGTAGTCAACACGTTAGTGTTTGGTCATCTGCAAGAGCCCAGTGATGCAACAAGGTCTAGAGCAGGAGTTTGGAGAAATTAATACTCAACTT
>WBMW01005278.1:43410-102213 GCA_013396635.1 Penelope pileata
AACTTTACCGTTTCTTAGTGGTAATGCTTCTTAAAAAGCTACTGTGGGGGGTTTCTGTCCCTGGTGCAGGCTGATGTGGGGCAGACAAAGGAGTTTTGTGCTGAGTTTTCTGGTGGGAGGGTGTGGAGAGGTGGGAGCCAGAGCAGTGACCCCCATGGGGACCATCCTATTTGGGCTCAAACCTCATGGCTTCGAAGCTGGCTCCAGTCGGTGCTGCCTTCACCCAGCCACTGCTTCAGCTTTTCTCTCAAGCATCTACCAATATCTCTTCTTGCCAAGATACGAGCAAAATAATCATATCTTAGCATCACATCACTCTTTAATCCCTCCTTTTGCTCTTCGGCTGTGGTGTGAAGCAACCTGCATGCTGCTGGAAGGCTGGAGGAGAGGCTTCCACCTGGAACTAAATTCAGAGTTACAGCATGAAGGTTTTTTTCTCCTGCTCTGTATTCCCAAAGCTCATCTTCATACCAAGCTGAATTCATGAGCTTTGTTTTCAGAAGTCAGCAGATTTGGCTTAGACCAGTGTGAAACTGACCCTTAGGAAGGGAGGAATCTTCTGTATCTTCTCGGAGTAGGGTGTGTGATTAGGGAAAGGTAGAGGCTCTGAGAGGGAGGGACTCATCCTGCTCAACCCCATGCATGGCTGCATTTGGCTCCTGTGAGCTCTTGTCATCACACGCTTTGGGGTCAGCAGAAAGGCCATTGGCCTTCCATTGGCCACTTCCAACATTGCCCTCCGTTGGGGATGAGATGCCTTTGGGGCCACCTTGCTCCATCCATTGACCGAATCCTGGTTGTTGTGTAGCTTTTGCATGCTGCCGAGTTTTTTGTGATGAGAGTCCAAAGGGATAAGTCCTACCTTGCGTTTTATAGACAAAAGCATGCAAACTCCACTAATTTCAGCAAAATGTCAGCTATGTGCCTGTGCTGGGAGTGTGAAACAACAGGTTTTGGTTTCTCAAAGCTCCTTCAGGCTCTGAGGCCTCAGGAAATGTTGAATGAACTTCGCTAATGTCACCCTCACAGCCATCTGAGCAGGGCCAGCAGAGCTGTCCCTCCTTATTAGAAGCTCAGCCCTGGGGACGAGGTTCCTCTCCACCTTCCTCACCACGATGAAGACTCTGCAGTGCTTCTCCCACATGCTCTGTGGATGCACACACAAAGATTTAATGCATTTAAGACCAAAAAAGTTAATGTACCATACAGCCCCATGTACTGTTTAAACTTAATTTGATGAAATACCAACTACCAACAAACGTAAAAGGTCTGCAGTAAATATAAGTAGCGTTCTCCATAATGAAAGTGTCATCACAGGGTGTAATTCATTATGGGCTCGTCACTTTGCTTTTATGTTTCAGGTCATTAATTGCTGATAGAGGTTACAGAGCAGAATGGATTAGGTGATAAAATTACATTTCAAAGTCCTTTTTCCTCTGAAGACTAAGGAATTTACATCTACAGAAGCAAAACAGCATCCAAATATCTCAGGGCAGATGTAAACTATCAGCATTGTATTTCAATGCAGCTGCATGTAATGAAAACCTGAAATTGAATTTTAACTTAATAAAGTAGATTGTTTTTTAATTGAATGTTTTTTTCCTTGACTGGGAACATTCCCACTCTTTAATTATGTTTCATTTAAGAGAAGAACAAATAAAATCAATTTATTCTCTGACAGTGCAGCGGGAACAAGCAGTATTTCTCAGCAGTTTGAAAAGCAGCCCCCCACACCTTGAGCAAACCTCTTACAATAACCTGCTTAAAGCAAGCAGTCGCTCTTAATTAACAGAGCTGCTCTGTGTAAACAGCTTATAGACCAAGGCATCATATATATGCTCACTCTGCTGCATTTTTTTTTTATTTTATTTTGAGAAGGGCCGGTGATAGCATGGGCTGAGGTAGGGGAAGAGGAAGCTGCTCACAACGTTGTCCCTTTTGGGGATGGCCGCATCTTTATTTAATGCTGATGCAGCACCAGGCAGCTGCTTTGGGGACCCACTGCTGCTCCCTGGCCCTAATTCACGTTCACGAAACAGGGCAGAAATATTCCTTCAGTTCACCTGGACTGACCCTGCTTTGGTGATAACGGAAATGCATTTCTGTGGATGCCTTGTGCTCCCCAGCAGGACGGCAGGAGCCTTCCTTCCTCCACTTTTGTCTGGTTCTCAGGGTGGAAGCTGCTGGGTTGCACTTAGCTGCCATTAGCAGGGTCCCAAAATGGCTTTTAGAAGGAACAAAACTTCTATTTAGTGATAAATATTCATGACAGCATACCTCACATACCCGAATCCTCCGAAGTTCATTAAAATTTCCTCTCTTCGGAATGTGTTGAGCAAGACATTTGTAGTTGGGACTTTTGATCTCTGTTGTAAAGTTTGGAACAGAAACATCAAAGGTAAAACGTGAATGGTCTCACCTTCAATGTGCGTGCACAGCATTGTTCCTGCTTTTGAGAACGATGACGATGATATTTCTGTTTTAGGACATTTCTGGCTTTGTTTTCTTTTCCTTCTCTCTTGCTTACCCTGCAAAGTTTTTTTGCTTTAGGATAAAAGGAGGGGATTAAAAAATCCCCTGGCCCCAAAAAGGGAGAGTGTGAGGCAACGAGGAAAGCAACACCTCTGCTTCTTCACCATGCTTTATGGTTTTTCCTCACTCCTTCCCTTGAAAACAAGGACGGTGAAGAGGTTCCTGCTTTGCTGTTTTCCTGTAAATGGAGTAAATGGGGATCATTTTCCTCTGGCATGTATCTGAAAACATTTACAGACTGAAAGCCCAAGGCTCTTTAATGGGAAAATTCTCTATTATATTCCAAAAAAGTGATATGTGAAGTTTTGGAGTGTCGCAGTGCTGCAGCCAGGACCCAGCCAGAAGCTACTTGCCTTCCTTACCACTGCTTTTCCTTATTTTATGCCCCTAGAGCAAAAATACCGAACGTAGATTTCCAAGAATAAAAGTAGATGAAGCAAAATGCCTTTTCCTGCTCCCCTCGACCCGTAGCCTGTGTCTGTGCAATGCTCACCATGGGCAGGGTGCACCCAGCCTCTGCCTTAAAGCTGAATTGGCAGCTGATGGGATGGGGCTTTGTTGCTTCAGTCCAAAGGGGGTTCAACACTGACAGCCGTGACTTGCTAGCTAGGAAGGATGCTGGCTCTGCTTTCCCTCTGCTCGTGCTGCGTATTGAGGCTTGCTCATCGTGGGATGTTTACTGCATGTATTTTTCTTAAAAGTTCCTATGTGTTTTTTTTTTTTCTTTTTTTGTCAGAAAGGCAGAATCCTATAATTATTTTAGTTTCAGTGAAAACTTGAACATTTTCAACCAGAATGAGAAAACACCACTTCTTAAAAATATAAATCTTTGTTATTGCTAGCCCATCCAAGCGGAAAAAAAGCCAGTGTATTGCAAGGACCACACGGAGAGGTTTCAGTGTACCAACAGCAAGCTGCTGTCAAGTCTTTGGCTGGTGTGGAGGCAGAGGTTAACTTTAATTAGGGATTTGAAGGAGCATAATGAACTGGAAGGAGGACAACCCATGGCTGTCCCCAGCAAACCTGAGCCACATTTCCGCAGAGCTGTGTGGGCTGCGTGCCCAAACAAGGCAGCTTCTGGAAAGCCTGTGGGCTCCCCCCAAGCTGGGTTAAGTGGAGCTCCTAATTTAGCTAAGACTGAGCAGTGTGCTTCTTGTGTCTGGTGTTTTCCTGAAGAGCTAAAACAACAAACAGCAATCAAGGGCAATTTGTTGAAAATAAATCTGAAGAAAAGCAAAGCTCACATTTGTTTCAAATGAAAAAAAAAACAAATACCCTGGAGTTGTTTCAATCAGGAAGATGGGAAAGCATTTTCCTTTCTCCAAATTATTGCAGTTTTTTCTTCTGCCCTTTCCTCCCAGGCAGAAGTTTCAGAGAAGATAATATCATGTTTTCAAAGCATTTCAATGCATCTGAACCTGCAGGTTTTAATGTGAAAAAAGAGGTGGTTAAAATAATTCTTTGGGTTTCTTATGGCTACAGAGGACAATGTACTTTTGGACAAACTGCATGTGTGAATGCCGGGGAAGTGATTGCATCCACCCCGGTGGATCACGTCCACCAGATCGCGTCTGAGCTATTGCAGCTGTTTGCAAGAAGCACAGAAAATCCACTGACTGTGTATTGGAACATCCCCAGGGAAAAACCTTAGGCCTGATTTCTTGGAATATCGAAATGTAGCAGCCCAAATTTGATGGAGCACAGAGTGCCTGATGGATATGCTGTATCTGCAGAAAAGCAGGGCTGTATCCAGTGCCTCTCAGAGCACCCATGAGCAGCCACCATGGCAGCAAACCCCTTACTAAACCATTGCACGTTGTCGTTTCCCCCGTTTGCTCCATCAGATCTTACCAGGGAGAGCTCCTGTGTCTGTATGTTGAAGTGGCCAGGCCCATCCATGGTTCCATCTCCTGTAGCCACCATCCAGCTCCTGCGGCCTGCCCTGGGTGACCTGCTGACTGGGCCTGACCTTGGGCTGTCTCCCCAGGGACAGAAACCCCTGCGTTGGGGGAGATTTAGGTTAGATGTGAGGAGGAAATTCTTCACCCAGAGGGCAGTGAGGCCCTGGCACTGCCCAGAGCTGTGGATGCCCATCCCTGGAGGTGCCCAAGGCCATGGACGGGCCCTGGGCAGCTGAGCTGGGGGCACCCAGCCCGTGGCAGGGGTGGGGCTGGGGGCTGGGAGGGCCCTTCTGCCCCAACCCATTGTGTAATTCTGACGTTATGATTCTATGACTCTGTGACTCTATCCCTCGCTACACAGCCAGCTCAAGAGGGGCTGGCTCACCTGCCTGGCTCTTGTCCTCCATTTTGCTGTGAGAAAACCCAGAATTAGTGCCTATGTCACATTTTTGGGACTGGTGCTGTGCTTCTGTTAGTAGAGACGAGCAGCCCTCAGGTCTGTTTGTAATCTAGGTTTTCTATACCATTGTCTTTAATCAAACTAGTGACATATTGGTTTATTTGTATTAAAAACTCCCATGGGAACCAGGATGTTTTGCACTGTGGAACTTGGCAGAGGGGGAACTCTGCACTGGGATGTGGGGTGTATGGTATCTCTGTGCTAGAAATGGGTTTGGTGATGGAAAGGGTCAGGAAGAGACCTCAGGCTGCCCCGTACATCTGACATGCCTCCAGTGATAGGCACTCCATAGCCGTTCTTGTGAAGCTATTTCAGTAGTCTGTTAGGATTGCCGTGTAAAAGTCCTCTTACTAATGCATATTCTTAATTCCTTTCCCGTACTTCACTTAAAGTCCATTCACTTAACGAATCTCAGCTGAAATACGTTCCACTTAAAAAAAAAAATTAAATAAAATGCTTCAACATGAAAAATGTTTCCTTGGCTAATTTGCAGTCAGAGCTCTCTGATGAATTTGACCCGAGTTCAAAACAGCTTCAGTTTCACTAAAACTCGACTCTGTGGTAAATTTACTATTCACAGAAGAGAAACCCCAGATTTAAATTCATTGACTCCCTTCGGTCGCAGGAATCAGCTGCCTTAATTCCGAATAAATTCAGGAGGAGAAAATACCATCGATGCTGTGGAGCCCAAAGTAAACACAGAAGGAAAATAAGGATTATCCTGCATTTATATAATATAATCAAGTTCAAATTTACCTAGGTGTAGAGTAATATAATTGGGGATTTGGGTGAATCCCATAGCCAATGGCATCTTTTAGAGATAACCAGTCTTTTTAGAAGTGAGATTAAGTGGGAAGAAAGCCTAGTTATGTTAATTAGAGCTTAAAGAAAAAGGCTAAGGAATAATTGAATTTAAAAAATAGCCCTCTGCTTAGAGAACACGAACCTGAACAGCTCTGTTACGTGCCTGATCCTCATCTCCTTGCCACCAACATCCCCACATGTGGCCATGGCTCGAGTCACGGCTCCATGGACTGGGATGGAACCCGTGGGGCTGGGAGGCAGATGCTCTGCTAGCACCTGCAGACGGTGATTTTACACACTTATCTATTGCTGATGTCCTCCTGGAAGCCCTTTGGAAAGCTTTTAGCAGGGCATGAGTCCCAGAAGAACCATGTTGTATAGAGTTATAGACTCATTGAGGTTGGAAAAGCCCTCTCAGATCCCCAAGTCCAACCCCATCCCATCCCACAGTGCCCACTGAGCCATGTCTTCAGTAAGGGTGTCCCTCACCCTTTGTAGGGGTGGTGGGTGTCCATGGACAAGGACGTTGGGCACCAGCAGCACGGCTGGGCTGCGTGGCAGCTCCAGTGCCATCTGGAGAGGTCAGCAGTGGCTCTTCTGGGATTGATTGATTTTAAGCTCACAGCTTTGAAAAGTTCTTCCTGTTTTCTCCCTCACCATTTTGTTTCTCATTTCTGCCCGGTGGGCCTGTAGCCCTGCAGCCCCCTCCCTGCTTCGTGTCTGTTCATTGGCTTTGTGCCTCCTCGAGAGGTTCTTGTGGTTTCTCCGCCGTTGCCTGGACAGGGCCCTCTGCTTTCCCCATTTAATCTTTTTCATAGCCAGAATTTTGAGGGTGGTTTCTGCTTTGCTAAGTCCTATGTCATCCTATTTTGGAGAGGGATTTTGGCCAGAGGCTTTGTGTTGGCCCTGACAGTGCTCTGGGTGAGGAGCATCATGTCTTAGGCCACATCGGTGCCCACAGCCACAAGAAGCAGGGACCTGACACCAGGATGGAGCAGCGTAAAGGAGCAGTGTACTGGATCTGTGACAGGTTACCCGAATTGCATGAGCAAAAGAGAACATTCTCGCTCCCTTAAAGTCTGTTTTACACTTCAGCAGTTTATAGCCAGAATTCAAAGCATCAGCTTATTCTTTTCTGGGATGTCTTCCCCTCTCTGAAGCTCTCCCTGGCCACGTTTGGCAGCAGCAGGGAGCCGTGTGCTCAGAGCCTCACCACCCACCTGCCTGATGCCATCCCATCCTCTCCCTGCACGTCCTCGCCCCGCAGCTCTGCAGTGCTTTTGGATCCACGTTGCTATCCTTGGATCACAAACCCCAGATGGATCAGGGCCCATCTGGTGGTGCGGCACCGTGCAAAGAGGAGAGGAGCACCCTCACCTCCCTGCAACGCACATGAGCACGTTTGTAACTTTTTGAGGATGGACACACACCTGCTCATAAGCGTGTGCTTATGAGGACTCACCCTTTTATTACACTCACTTTTATTTAGTTGGAGCTGAATATACTGCCAAGGATGTTATCAGGATTAGGTGTCATTTGAGGGCAGGATTTGATGCTGTGCATGTATCGTAGTAGAGGCGTGTCTCGGTTTTGGTGCTTGGAGGGATGCTTGGAACCACACAGCGGTGCGCTCACATCTGCTGATTTTATCATATCTGGACTCCTGGGAGGAAGGTGGAGGATCGGTGGCTTTCCTCATTTTGGGAACAGAGGAGTCTTCCTGGACAAGCAAACCCTTGGGCTTATTTGAGCAGAAACACAAGTTAACTCCCAAAGAGAACGTTTGCTGGTGCAGTGAAACGTGGCCATGCTCTCCTTGGCCTCTCTCCAGCCAGCGGCACCCACAGTCCCCGTGTGTGCGGAGCAGCCCCGCATGGCAGCGAGGAGGGGGTGAAGGGTGTTCCTGTGGGCTTTGATTTTGCTGCTTGCAGCCAAAAGGGAAACATCTGCTTGTGCACTTGTGCTGTGAGTGACACTACGGGTAAAGTGGCTCCCCTTGTTCCCAAGCAGCCCCCGTGCATGCTGGTTGGTTAAGGACATGATTTCCTGGCTGTTGGCCAGGGATTTCCTGCCTGAATGTTCCCTGGGATGAGCTGTGTCCTTTGGAGGTGGCCTCTGGGCCTCCAGGAATCATTGCTATTAGCCCGGGTGTATTTATTACAGAAAGAATGTGCTTATGCAGAAACACTTTCAATAGTATTAATAATAAAAAAGTAAAAATTTTTTGCAGTTTCTAACCCTTTTCCTGGCATTGTGCTCCCCCTGCTCCTCTGGGTCTGGCCTTGGGGTGTCACATCAGGGTCCCCACCAGGGTCCTTTGGGCTGGAACAGGATGTCCATGCTGAAGATTTCTTCTTTCTCACCCCAGGACCAACTCAGGGTCGTTTTCATTTGTTTGCCAACGTGCTTTGGTAGCTTTTTCTTTCTTCATTAGTCGTCATCTCCACACCACATCCCAATTTATAGAATCATAGAATCGCTACGGTTGGAAAAGCCCTCTCAGATCACCAAGTCCAACCCCAGCCCATCCCCACCATGCTCACTGAGGCATTTAGTGGTAAATATGTCATTCTACCTGGAGTAATTGCTTGTTACCACTGCCTATGTACAGCTACAGTGGTACCATACACAGATAAACAAAAGGAAAACAAATGAGCCCCCGATAGCTGGTCAATTAGAAGAAGTGCTGCTGCAGCTAAACCAAGAGGAAACTGCAGGCAGGTCAGGAAAAGTTCAGGCAGAGCCTTGCTGAGGCTCTGCAAACCCAGTGCAAAGCTTAGGGCCTGCAGCTGGCAATGGCAGTGCCCTATTGCAGAGCTGCGCAGCTGCTATGTGACCATTGTTAATGAAACACGGCCAAAGGAGGCGATGCTCAGCTGAGTGCACAACACAAGTGCATGTGGTTAACAGAAATGATGCATGAAATAGATAAATTAGGGGGTAAAGAACCATCTTTGAGATGACTTTTGCAGTATTTTTTTTTTTTTTTTTCTCCCAGAACAGTACCTGTGGTGCTTATTTTGCTGGCTCAGAGTGGAGGTGTGTGGCCAGGTAAGCAGCTTCCTTGCTAGTGTGCTATAGATTGCAGTAGAGCCTTCATATCCGTTTTGTTTGGGTTCCATGGGACTGATGTGCAAACATCCTATTGATAGATGTTGCAAAAGGATGGAAGTGTAGAGGGATGTGCCTCTGTGTGCATCTGAAGGGTCATAATAAGCAACACCCTAACGTGCTGTGGCTAAGGAAAGCGGGATGCTCGTGGATGCAGAGTTGTGCAAAAATTACAGATTGAAGGCTCCCTTCTCAACCTCTGCAATGGCCTCACCCCAAAGGCAATTACAATTAAAAAAAAAAAAAAGTTTTGTATTCATTACTGTGGCACGTCATTGGATTTCTGTTGTTTGATCCATGGCACCAAGCCGAGGAAGAGCTCGATGACAGAGCTCACAGCGCAAGGGAGACAGAGGTGCCGTGGAAGAGAAATAGGAAGGCAGAACCAGGCTCCTGCTTTTGGGATGAGGCACTCTTTAGTAGCTAAAGGACGGGATTTATCCAGTGAACAGATTCAGAAAGGAGTCCTCTTACGTTGCCTTTTTAACACTGAGAAGGACGCTGAAAAAGTCAGTAAATCATGAGAAAAAGCATTCTTGATATTTATTCAATACACTTAACATTAAAAGAAACCAGCATGTCCCTGCAGCACTTAGGAGGTAGATGATATATTTTTCATACATTTTTCCAATGCTTTCAGAAGCAGCTTTCCCACCGGGCTGGAGTTGTCCTTTCCCAGCTCTATGATTTCCTTTGCTTACAAAGTTCTGCCCCGTGTCTGTCTCCTTCCAGGCAAGAGAGCACAGGAGGTGGTCACATCCCCATCCTGCTTTGTGCTGCACCTGGAGAGGAGGAGCCATGTGGTGCCTTGTGCCTGAGCCTCCCCTCCAACAAGCCCAGGTGTAAGGAGAATACTGCAGGTTCGATCTTCGGTGCTTTAATTTGGTGTTAAATACACGGGAGCCCTGAGGGTTTGGAAGTGCTGATGGTCAGACTGGGAGGTGGCTTCTGCGAACACGGGACAGGGACCGATCTGGGACCAAACAGATGTCAGGTGGAAGTCTTGTCTCCTTTTATTCAACAAAGCAGAAGGGAATAATCCAAAACACAGTGTTAATAGAATCGTAGAATTGTAGAAATGTAGAATCATAGAATGGGTTGGGTTGGGTTGGATTGGGTTGGGTTGGAAGGGCTCTGCCATGGGCTGGGTGCCCTCCACCAGAGCAGGCTGCCCAGGGCCCATCCATCCTAGCCTTGAAAACAGCAAGGGAAGGCTGTGTTACAGCCCTACAGCAGATTTTCTGTCCCTCCAGTGGGTGAGGAGCCCATTTCTGCCCGCACGAGGGGCTGCGTTGGAGCGGAAACCTCAGCGCTGCGCTTGGAGTTTAGGAAGCCACTTCTGAGCAAATTGGACATCTGGCGTCGATGAGGCTGTGAGTGCTGTTTGTGAGCCGAGCACATTGCTTCTCCCAAGGGCGGCGATGCATTGTAATTCTTCGCTGTTCATTAAACAGAATATTTTCCCAGTTTAATATCATAATAGTCATAATTGCTCTGCTCATAAGGACCGAGGTTTACTAAATTCAAATGATGCAACGGATGCAAAACCCACATAAGAGTATTTTATCACTGATACTATAAAGACTTTCCTATAGCAAACATATTTTTATACTTTGCAAACAGCTTTAGAAGATTAACAGAAAGCATCATAAAAATACTCTTTAAATTAAAGATTGCGTTGACTTTAGTGGCTCACCCTTCCCCCATACCACCGTTCCAGCAATAAAAACACGATGATGTTTACATGGTTTCCAAGCCATAAAACACTCATTTTTCATTATTCCTCCAATCTCATAATGCAGACTTTAGTTTATCTATAACTCAATACGTCTTAACAAAAGGCCTGACATTTAAGTGAACGCTGATAGGAAACAAGCACAGAAAATGGTTTATATACAAATTAATGAGATTACTGCAAGAAAATTAATTGGAAGTAAAAATGGGATTCATCAGAGGAACATACTGATGGGTTTGTAGCTGAGGTGCATTTTTTCCATCGGTTTTTCGGAGCATTATGCAGTGCTCCATCACCAAAACTGCTCTGTGTGACACCACTGTCAGCACCAGCCTCACCTCCTGTAAGGTAACCCAATCCTCTGCCCAAATTACGGCACTGGAGGAGTTTGCTTCTACTTGGAACTGCCACTGACTATTCAAAAATGATCAGAAGCTTCTTCTTGTTTTAAAGTGGTGGCAAAGCGAGCCTCACAGATTTAAATTGTTCTGAATAGACGTGGCCAGAAACCACAGCAGCAAAATCAGCATACTTCTCCAAGGCAATCTGCAAAATCCAAAGTGCCGAGGGTAGGTAATGCAATAGAGCAGGGAATAAATATAGTCTGGTCAGCGTTGCATGTGGGAAGGCACTGGGATGCAACTGGTGCTGATGGCTTGTCTGTGAACCCTTGTTTTAGGGTGTGGTTGACTTTCCCTTTTTTTCCCTATTTATACCCAAACCTCCTGGGTTTTGGTGTGCATTGCACCGGAGTCCCTCTCGGTGCTGCACGAATGGATAGTGTCTCACACCCCAACTTTTTGGTCATGGTGAGCTAAGTGTAGGATGCTGGAGTGCGCGGGGCAGTGCCGCCGTGCTCGGGTTTTGGCTCAGCCTCTTCCTGATGGATCCCTCCCCCTGGCACAGACCAGAGGCACAAATAATTACAGCATGGAATAATTACAGCTGTGGCACGCTTCGGTGAACTGGCGACTTGTCACATCTTTCCCTCAGTGGAGGACAGGAACAAGGTGTAGTGGGTTATTTGTCGCTACGCTGGAATTTTAATATCCGCGTGGGACATCGCCTGTGGGACGCTGTTCCCCATGGGAAGCGCTGTGTTGTTTCCAACACAACTTTCTTATGGTCTTCATTTGCCAAAATTAAAACATTGATCTCCTCGGGAAGCACGAGCCCTCTAACAATGATTGCTCTCAAATCCAGCACCAATACCGGGTAATACCAATACCAATAATATAATTGCCTTACCACAGAGGTGATATTGTGTATTGTTAGGCTGGAGGAGGGCAGGGAGTGGGACTAAGCACATCATCCAATCAACCCTGAAGGTGTAATTCAGTATAAATCATTTTTTAATCAACAGGAGGATATGTTAAAGCCATTTGCTTGTGGTGTCTGTTTATACGGAGAAAATGCAATGATATTGAAACGGAGTTTATGTCTCTGGATTTATGTTTAAATTGTTTTTTTTATTGGCCCACAGTACAATAGGCAAATGAGATATTCTCAAATGAATCTTTGTCATCCGGGATGGCTGTGTGCTTTCTGTAGATCAACCACCTCAAACAGTGGATTGAAAAAAAAAAAAAAAAAACCCTGCTCTCTAGCCTTTGTGTTTCTGTACCACATTTTGCCTTTATGTGATGCTGAGATTTCAGTGGAGGTTTTCAGTGGAGATGTGGGCATGGCAGTGAGGGCTGTGGGGTTGGCTGCTTTGGGTTGTGCTGTTAGCACGAAGTGCAGCCCAAGCTGGCAGCGATGTCAGCACTGCAGTGGCTTCCAACCTGCAGGAAAGACAACAGCTAAAAACCCGCGACCTGATGCCACGTGAACTGCTTCCTCTGCTCATTTCCATGGCTGAGTTATATAGGAAAAAGGAAGCTGTGGCCTTTGATTAAATCCTAAATCCCCCCGATGTTAATGGCAGGAGGCACCGTGCCCTGCCTATGCTGCTGGAGACGCGCTGCTGCTTTATTTGCTGAATTTAATGCTGTGCTTAGACCCCATTACCTTAACGGATGGCAAAGAAACAATTTAATCGTCTCCCGTGCTCTGAGGGTTAGTGGTTTTAATTGCATTTAAGCGGTTCCATGCATTAAAAGTTATGATTTTAATGTAAAGGAAAAAGTGGCGTCTGCAGGAGGGCAAGTGGAGGGCTGGTACCTGCCTGCAGCCACAGAAACGGTGCTGGAGAGGGAAAGGGTGAATTTGGGCTTTCCTACAGAAACAGGGCTGGTTTGGTGGGCAGCCTGGTTGCTGCCTAGGGTCATCGTGAGCTCAGAAATGTCACAGATTTTCCCCTTCCTCAATTAAAGACACAATGCAGACATATCTTCTCAAGTGAGGGTGTGCCAGTGCTAGTGGGAATTTGGCTGTGCTGTGTTAGAGCTCACGTCTGTGGTATCATAGAGCCATAGAATGTTG
Source organism: Penelope pileata (assembly GCA_013396635.1). Taxonomy (NCBI): domain Eukaryota; kingdom Metazoa; phylum Chordata; class Aves; order Galliformes; family Cracidae; genus Penelope; species Penelope pileata. The sequence goes on from WBMW01005278.1 coordinate 56,378, forward strand.
GGTTGGAAGGGACCTCCCAGCCCCACCCCTGCCGTGGGCTGGGTGCCCCCAGCTCAGCTGCCCAGGGCCCATCCATGGCCTTGGGCACCTCCAGGGATGGGCACCCACAGCTCTGGGCAGTGCCAGGCCCTCACTACCCTCTGGGTAAGGAATTTCTTCCTTATATCTAACCCAAATCTCCCCTCCTTCAGTTTAATGCCATTCCCGCTTGCCCTATCACTATCTGCCTGTGTATGAAGTCGCTCTCCTGTTTATCAGCTCCCCTCAAGCACTGGAAGGCTGCAGTGAGGTGTCCCCAGAGCCTTCTCCTCTGCAGGCTGCACACCCCCAGCTCTCAGCTGTCTCCATAGCAGAGGTGCTGCAGCCTCTGAGCATCCTCATGACCTCCCCCGCTCCCACAGCCCCACATCCTTCCCATGCTGGGGGCCCCAGGCCTGGATGTGGTACTGCAGGTGGGGCCTCCCAAGGGCAGAACAGAGGGGACAGTCCCCTCCCTGCTCCACTGCCACCCTTCTGTTGGTGCAGCCCAGGACACCGTTGGCCTTCCAGCTGTGGTTTGTGAGGGACTGTGGGACATAAGAGGGACCCTGGGGCAGGGTGCCCAGCTCTGCCTGTCTTCACTTCCCCATCTCCTGGGGAAACGTCCCCCTCAACTTCTCTGCCCCTTGGTCTCAGCAACATTTCTCCTGCCTCAAGGTTTCTCTTGCTGAGAATTGGGGTGGGTGGCTGAGTCCTCAGGGCAAAAACCCTCTGCCTCAACCCCATGGCTGGCTGAGCGGGCAGAACTGCCTTGTCAGTTAATTAGCCCCGATAACCCTTTGGTTTTTCTTATCATCTGCTTCGAGGACGGAAGAATTCTCCTTGCTCACTCTGCAGGTTTTGCACTCTCAGTAATTTAAAGGGTGAAGAGATGCCGTGCTGTTAGAGCTCCTGCCCATCCCTCATCCTGGGAGCTGCACCTCCCCGCGACCGCTCACCTAACAGATGGATGCACCGCGCTGCTGTTGGACTCTTTGGAAAATTACTGAAGATTTTCAATTATACATGCTTCTTTCCCAAAGTTCAAAATGATATGTGCATGCATTATGGACTGAAATTAATATTTGAGCTATTAATTGGAGATTGCACTTGGCAGCAAGTTATTTTTTGTGGTGCAATGCTCATGTATCCAGAGCTAATATGATGACTGCATTTTTAGCAGCTTATAAATAAATAAAAATAAATGAAATTCTTGGAGATCTGCTCACGCCGAGCTATCAGAATGAATCAGGTTGGTTACAGGGACGTTTGCTGTGTGGCACTGCCCTTTGCCTGGTGCCTCTCTGTGCTGTCCCTGGATGCAGGAGGGAAACCTTCAGTGCTTTCCAGGTGTCCTGAACTGTTCTGTGCACTTAATTCCTTTCCCGTGTTTGTGCATTATCCAGCAGCTCCTGCTGGTTTTGTGCTTTCACAGTTCCCTGCAAGGAGCAGTTCTGTGCCTCTACCAAAAGAGCAGCTTTCTTGCAAGAGGGTCGTTCTGTGTGTTTACAATTAATCCGGACTCTGCTAATTTGCAAAGCAGTGTTTTAAAGATTTATCACAGAAACTGAGCTCTGTACGTGGGGATAAACCCTCTTTCACCTGTGAATTACCTGCGGATATTTTAAGTGATGGGTGGGGTCATTGTGTGAATGGTGATCTCAGCCTTCAAAAAGTGGTTGGGGGAAAATCCTTTGTGTTCAGATACTTCCTAACTCATCTGCATTTCTGATTGCAGTTTGGTGTTTGCAAACGCTGCTTTCCCATCAAACGCAAATAATTGCATCGTACAGAAGACATAGGAAATACACTTTTCATTGCAAGAATATTAGCAGGGAAATCTGGCTGGCAGCTTTGATAAATGCTCTGAATTATGTCCTCTGAAACGCTTTTTTATAAGCAAAGTGTGGCAGCAACCGAAAACATTGATTATTTATTATTTGTTGTTCAGCAATGTATCTCTAACTTCCCCATCAATGTCCTCTTATCAGTGTGGTTTCTACATGGTGACCCACATAGCGTCTAAACTGTTTATTCATAACGTTACATAAACGATAAGCGCTTTAATGTGCATATTACTGCGTTAGGGAATGAGCAAGAAATAGGCTTAATTTGTCAAAACCTCATCATTCCTTCCTGGGACCTTTCAATGTCCCTGCTGAGCCTGTGGTTAAGGGACTGAGTTCTATGAGCTCTGTCTGTGTCGTGGTGCAGCCCTTGTCCCCTCGTGCCTGGCCTGCCCTTGGGTCTGGGATGCTGGGAGCAGCCTGCCCGTGGTCTCTGTGCCTCCCTAAATGATTTATTCATTGTGCAACCAGGATGCATCCACGAGAGAGGCAAAATTCAACTCACAGGAGCAGTTCTATTAGCAAGTGTCAAGATGTCCACATGTCAACTGTGTTTTAGGAAGACAAAGTTCTGTGGCTGGTTGTGTCACTCATAAAGGCTGCTGAAATCAAAGGGAAAACTTCTCTGAAAGAATGGTCAGGCAGTGGCACAGCTGCCCTGGGAGGTGGTAGGGTCACCGTCCCTGGAGGTGCTCATGAACCGTGGAGATGTGGCACTGGGGGACATGGCTCAGTGGTTGGACTTGATGGCCCTAGAAGTCTTTTCCAACCTTAGTGATTCTGTGATCTGGATCCTTCACTCTGCCTTTTCTGCCCTGGCTCCCATAAAGTGCTCTCAAATTCCTGCTACTTTTGATCCAAGTAGGTTTTACAGTAGCTGATTTATAAACAAACAGAGGCATCTCCAGGGCTGTCAGAACATACAAACGATCGACTTTCCTTTTATTTTTTAATCCAATGTATCGATGACAGTTGTCTCCAATGTCTCAGTGACAACATCTGCTTCAGCCACCTTGTCCACTCATGGGAGGGAGCTCATTTCTTAAACGAAAATGTCAGCAACTGTGTTCTGAACAGTGCAGGTGGCATTGCTGCATGCTGCGTGCTGAGCACTTTCACTATAGAGGAGAAAGGTGTGTGTATTTTGCATCTCCAAATTTTTTCACTTCTCGTTTTTTTGTTCATTATTCAAGGCATTATGAAACAGGAGAGACCTCATGGCTCTCTCCAGCCCCTGGCAGGAGGTTGTGGTGAGGGGGGGCCTCTGCTCCCAGGAGCAGCGATGGGACAGGAGGGGATGGGCTCACGCTGTGCCAGGGCAGGGTCAGGCTGGGCACTGGGGAACATTCCTTCTGCACAGAGCGGTCAGGCACTGGCACAGCTGCCAGGGAGTGGGGCAGTCCCCGTCCCTGGGGGTGTTCCAGCCCCGTGGGGATGTGGCACTGGGGACATGGCTCAGTGGCATGGTGGGGTTGGGCTGGGGGATCTGAGAGGGCTTCTCCAACCTTAAGGACTTTGTGATACTATGATTTCAGGATATACCTGGAGGAATCAAAGCACAATTACAGAAAGCAGAACAAAGCAATGGTGTTTCAGACCACAGTAGGCACAGGAAAACCTATGGGTGAGCCTTCAGGGGGAGCTGGGGCATGCAGTCTGAGTGCGTGCTCCTCCTCCCTGCTCACCTGGATGGATGGACCCTGTGACTGCCCTGCTTCCAGCAACAAATCGGGGTCTGAGTGCTGCCCTGTGCAATGCCCACGTGAATTCCTGGAGGAGGAGCAGGAGATGGTCTCTTGGCAGTGGTGGGGACCTCGTGGGGCACACGTGGGACAGCAGTGCCCAGTGTGTGGGTCAGTGGCTCCTCTCTGCATGCTGTGCCATGGACTAGGGTTGCAGAAGTGCCCACACACCATGGTGACAGCATGGTCAATCAGTATCTGGTGGCTGCTCCTCTGCATTGTCATACTGAAAATCCTAGCTGAGCTGTTGAGATTCCAATCAGCAGCAGACAGTTGTTTTGGGGCCAGTATCGCTGGGCTGTGTTCCCTAAAGATGTTTGTCCATCCCACGCAAATGTTAGCATCTCATCTGTGAATCACACTTTGAGCTCCCTTTGCCTCTGTTTTCTGCAGTTTTGGTGAGTTTAGGAGCCCTGGTGCACATGAGGACTGTAGTGCAGGGGATGTAGGGCTGTGGAGGCCTGAAGAAAGGAGCAGATCATAAACTGCTGTTTGCCATTTTTCACTTTGATCTCATATTTAAGTGTTTTGAGATTTAGAGTCCACTCAGTAGTTGAGGTGTTGCCTAGTTACCATTTTTGATATCACATAGAAAGAATAAATAAAATGACATTTAAATATTAAATGCTGTGGCTTCAGAACTGCAGATGTGCTCCCTGTGCATCAGACTGGTGAGGCAGAAATCCTCTTTGGAAAGAGCTCTGATTCTTACTGGGACACTGAGTCCTGTCTGGTACGCAGGAGACATCAGCCCCTGTCCCTCGGTCGGCCCATGGTGAGCATCCTGAAAATGCTGGGGAGGGCAGAAAATGAGGGACGATGTTCCTCCCTTCTACATGTTGCATGCTGTTAGGTGTGGTTGGATGGGATGAGACCTCCTGTCTGCCTCGGTGTTTGGTGCTCATCTTCTTCATTCCCTCCTCTATGTGGAGCTCACGGTGTTTTTTTAATGACTGGCAAGTCATTAACAATAAACAAAAGGGGCCTGGGAATTTTTGCTGTCAGAAATAACAAATCCGAATATTCCCCTTTGTTTCGGTCCCATTCAGCGAGGGTGTTGGCTTGGGCTTGCTGCTGGGATTGGCAGTGATCTGTCTGCAGGATTTCCTGGGAAAAGCCTGAGGTTTCCTGGGTGTCCTTTTCTTGGTCTTCTGTATAAGAAAACACAGGAGGGAACCCAGAAAAAGCAGATTAATTATGGAGTCAGTAAGTACTTCATGATCAAGAATTATAAACCCGGGACAGCTTCAGCTGGCATTTGTATTTAAGAGAAATCTATGAAAAACTGAGAAATACATAGCTCAGGAATCTGAAGTGCCTTTCAAATCATTGACATTTAGAGATATAGACACTGGGATACTTTGCTGTCTGGCTGTTGCATGCTATTACTGCCTCACTTAGAAGCTGGCAGGAGCGAGCTCTGTATTAGGAGCTCCACATAACTCTAATTGATGCAAAGGCTTTCAATTGATTTAATTTCTGCAGCAACAGAAAGTGATGGGAAAGTTCCTTTGCAGCCAGGAGATATCAGTGGATCTTTCCCTAAACATTAACAGCAATATATAGATATATGTATGTATAGAGAGATAGATAGCTGTAGGTAGATAGTTTGAAAGGTTGCAGTGTATGTTTTCCAGTGAATAGGAATACCACATAGAAGGATTTATTTTATTTTATTTTGGTTAATAATCAGAATATATATATATTTTTTCTTTTCTAATACAAGGAAATTTCCAGGCAGAAGACAGGCATTCATAATTTAAGGTAATTTCTTTTCTGCAATATCTTTCAAAGCAAGCAATGCACGGGATGGGCTATTCGCGGTGCTCGTATTTATTCAGACTTTGGAAGGACATGAAAACAAATGCTGACTTAACAAGCTGGAGGAAAGGAGCAGGTAAACCCTTCCCTGAACCCCTTTTTTCCTGCCTCATGGAGGCACCATGGGGTATTTCCAGAGCCTGGAGAGGTCTCACCCCACTTCGTCCATTCACTGATTGTCCACACCGGATTCCAGGTGCAGGGAGGAGTGTCCTCTCGGTGGACAGCTGCTAGAGCTAACCAGGTTAGTTCCTCCATCCCATGGTGAATCTCAGCCCTTCTCAGAAGCTGGCATTCTCTGAGCACTCCCTTTCTGTTTCTAGTTCTTTCTGGCTCAGAGCTGAATGTTCTCTTTTGCTGCTCCTGTGCTGAACCCAGTAGGCCAGATGTGTCCCCGTGACAGTGGGTTTCTCATTGGATTGGCACTGGTAACAGAGGCACAAGAGCTCTGCATCTCTGCAGGACCTGAGAGCTCCATGTCCTCAGCTCCGAGCAGATAAATCAAAGGAAAGTCTGATGGCAAAATGGGAAATAGGATTTTAAGATGGAATGGAAATATAAAGTGATATTGCAGAAGGAAATTGATAAGTTATTTGAATGTACATTTCTGGTAAGCACTGAAGCCCAGGGAATTAACAAGTGACTCAAGGAGCTGCCAAGTGCAGACATTCTCAAACCATTTTTAACTCAGACTGTTTTCTATCTCGTTATGGAAGTACTACCCTCAAAATAGTGCTATCTCATTAGAGGATGAGCATTCCCCATATTTCATTTTTTGAAACCTCACAGCATTTTTGAGCTGGTCATTAGGGAATTTCATTGTCTTGATTTGATTTGTCGTTGCTCAAATTGCGTAAAATGGAGTAAACTCATCTTTTCCAGTTTTAAGCAACTGAACCCCAGGCATCTCTCTGAAGATGAGATGTTCGCTCTGTAGTCGTCCAAAGCATTTTTTTCCAGCAGCATTATACGCTTTTAAAAATACGCTTCTACTCTGAATATTAAAACAAATTCAACTCAAGTGGCAAAAGCTGTCTTACCTACAATAAAAGCTTTTCCTGAAGATCTGGTTAATGGAAACCACATCATTCAAGCTTAGCTGACTAACAGTGTCTGCCAGTTCATCCGGCAGTTTGGGAAATTGATCCATGAAACTTAATTGCCTTTATATATTTACATTTTAAATATTCAAAGGGAAACTCTGGTTTATCTGATGGGTCGCCCACGCTTCTCTTTGATGAGCCTCATCATGAATAAAGATGGCTTCAGCTGAGTTCTGAACAGAGCTGTGAGACAGTGGGGATCTGCAAGGCTCCAGGTAAAGCAGTCATTTTGCAACCTACATATCAAAGCCTTATCTCTTAAGCTGGATTCTTATAAATATTTTGTGATAGGAGTTGACAGCTGATTTTTTTTTTCCTTCCTTCCATCCTCCTTCTTCCTCCATCCCTTTGCCACAAGAGAAACCATTCCTGTTCTGTCTCTTCGCACTTGGCCTCCAAAGCACACAGCCTGAGCTCAGAAAATCAACAAATAACTCGTTGATTCCTGTCCAAATGCCTGTGCTGTCCAACTCTGAGAGCGATTATGTTTATCAGACAGACGGCACCTGCTGTGACACAGCCATTCACATCTTATAAGAAGATGCTCAGTGCTTTATAAGGAGAATTTAGTGCCTGTTGCAAGCCAAGAAATCAATTTCTCAAGCCCCAGCAGACACCAGGCCACGGGTCCTTCCTAGAAGCTAACTCGGATTGAATTATTGCTTCAATTCCACCTGGCAAAGATGATGTTAATGCAGAAGATGAGCTAGGAGAAAATAAATAGCAACTGCAGCAAAAATTCATATGGATGAAAGAGAATGTGCTTAAATGAAATATTGCCTTCTAGACAGCATCATGTAAAATCAGAAGGCAGCTTTTAACTCAATAGCCAGGAAATTAGACAAGTGATTCCTGTATTAGGAAGGGCAGCTGCACACCTGATTCCCACCAAGTTCTGATGAAAGTTGCCCTGAAGCTGCTTTTGGAATTGGGGTTTTTGAGCATTTGTGCTGCATTTTGGTTATGAGGCTGAAGCAGCTCACCACTCCTCTGCTAAATGGGCTTGCTGCCTCTGCAAACCCCTCCCTCTTCCCCTTCATTTCTTGGTGATACCCTAGAAAATGTTTTTGTGTAATTGTACTTTCTGAGGCGCCATGTGCGTTGCCTTGTGCTTCAAAACAGAGCTGCAGGGATCAGAGGGCCCAGCAGGGAAAATGTATGGGCACACACATATTGCAGTAGCATATGGTTACAGCAAGACTTGGTGCTATAGAAAAGATCATTGGGCTATTACTAAAACCGTGTTTTATTTCTCATCTTCTATCAGTTTTCTTTAGGAAATGGCACAGGTAGTACAGGCATTGGAGCAAAGTCATGGTTCAGAGAGGAGAGCTCATGTTTGTGCACTGCCAAACACCTTGGAGGGGTGGATGTGCTCCAGCAGAAACACTCCCCAGGAGAAGCCTCAACCCTGGCTGCTGCTTCTTAATTGGTTCAGGTGAAATCAATAAGGTTAACGAGGACCTGCTGCTTAAAGGGTTGGTGCTAAGCCACAGCTGATGGGCCATTGTATGTGGGTCAGGTACAGAGCTCCGTGCCAGGTAGAGGAAGGTGTGGGGCTTGGTGAATGGCAAGTATCTTGTGTTATGGATTGGACTTCTGTCTTGCTTATTTGCCCCCTTTTTTTTTTTTTTTTAAATATATTTATATGTTGGGTTCCTCTTTCTTTCTTGTTGGATGCCCTCTCCTGCACTGGGGAGTCCAGGGGGCAACTGCAGAGCAGCCATTGATTACTTTTCCGTAGGTGACTTCAGTAAATGAATTTTGAGGCAGAAGCCTACAGCTGGCTACAGACAGGATCCTAAAACCAGCTGGCATCTTGCTGAGACAGTTTTAACGTTGAATCTTTAAAAGACAAATGGACCTATCAGTGACACAACACTGTGCTTCTGCCTGAGATGCTTTCTGTTTCTGGGGTTGCCTGTTCATGCAGATATCAAGGTGCATCCTATTACGTTGTAAGCTCTTGTTTTTATATGCCACTCGTCCAGTTATTTAAATACCAAGTTGTGAAGATTATCTTCCTAGCAGGTAAGATCTTGGTGCATCTCATTTGTTCAGCGCTTGTTTTAACAACACTATGGTCCCTTGTTGGGGTCCTTAAATGTGATTTCAGTAAAAACCTGTGATAGTGGTTTGCTAAATTATCTTTCAAGCCTGCTGTGTTGTGGCTCTGTGAAATAGCCTGGTCACCTGACTATTCCTTGACCAAGAAAATCCTCTGGGAAGTGGATGGTTCCAGTCTGTAGGCAGCAGAGAGAAACTTAACATTGCCAGGATGGGTAAAAGGTCCAACAGGATCAGAGCATAATTACCTAGCAGCAAGTTGAAATCAACCAAACGTGTGAGCTTTCATTGTTTGTTTGTTTTTTCCTCTCACTTAATGCATAAAATTAACTAGCTCTGGGAAGGATTCCCAGGTGTGCCCTCTTTTTGCCTAAGCATCCCACCACCATGGGACAGGATTCAGTGGTCTCCAGGGCAGCTGCTTTCTGGAGGTGGTGTTTCACTCAGCTGTTTTTCTTAAAAACAAACTATCTATTTATTTATTTCTGGGGACTACCTCACAAGCACTGCAAACAGCTGCTGATGTGCAGCCCAGAGAATGCAGGACTCTAAACCCTGCTCAGATGTGGGTCCCAGCTTCCTGGATTCTCTGAGCTGGGGCAGTCAGCCTGCAGGATTTTAGCCCTGCAAGCAGTAATGGCTGCTGGCCTGAGCAACCTGTTCTCCTTAAGGACTTGTACGGGCAGCAGATTGCTTGTGGCTGGGTTTTAAACCTGAAGTTTCCTAAAAGAAATAGGATATGCACACCCTTTCTTTGTGTTGCTGTAGACCCTCTGTGTGCAAGAGCTAGTTGAAATGGGAGATCAATGGCATGCCTGGGTTTTTGCTCTATGTATGTATAATGAATGATGTAGCTCATAACTTGCTTGTTTTTCTTTTTTTTTTTCTTTTTGTTTTCTTGGGCTAAGGCTGTGACTCATCTCAGGACCCAGGCTATAAGCACAGGGAACCAGAGTCCTAACCAACTTGGAATGCTGGGTGGCGTGAAATGTGTTAAGATTTTGGGTAGGGTGGGGAACTTTGAGCTGGTGGGCAGCACTGTCTGACTGGTGGACTTGGTGTGCTAGGTAATGCTTGGGAGGCCAACTTTTTTTTTTTTAAAGAGGGCTTCCATAAAAAAATCCGTCTGGCTCTGTAAACAAGAGCTCCTCTCATATCTTCTAGTCTCATTTCCTAGAAATGTTTCCTCTGTGATGCTTGTACCCCTTAGATATGGAGCTGATGAAAAAGTAATGCATATATTTACCACTGTACTCTCTTACCCTGAAGGAAAGCAAAAAGAAAACACAATCAGAATTTCTGCTTCCTATTTTCTTCATAACATTTTTGTTGAAAGTGATGAAAGCCTGGCATCACACTAAAGAAATTGACTTGTATTTGTATTTCTGTCGAATGAGAGGAGTCATTTTGGTTAAAATGACTTTACTAGCTGGCCATTGATCAGTTTACGTCCATGAAGAGATGAACCTTGCACTGGACAGCAGCGAAGTCTCTCTCCTGTTCTGGGTTAATACGTTTCATGGATGATCAGAAATGGCAAATTCTTAACTAGCAATTTTTTACTTTTCTCAGTGTTTAAGGGAGATGGTTTTGACTGGAAATGTAACAGGGCTTAGACAAACAGTTCCTCCAAAAAGTCCTTGCTTGAGCGTGTGGGTCTGGAGGCAGTGGAGAGATTGCAACAGGCACTGTGCTGAGTCCCTGATGAGGAACCCATGGCAGTCCATGGGAAGTCTGTTCCTGTCCCTTTAGCACCTGCTTCACTGCTCCACAGTTTTCCACATTCATTTTCTCTTGACTGTGATGATCCCAACTGTTTCTGCTGTTTTTAGCTGCTGAATTTAAACATCTCCGCTTGTTCGTCCCGACCTTCCTTCAGGTTGAGTATTAGGAAAACATTTCTTCTTGGAAAGAGCAGTCAGGCACTGGCACAGCTGCCAAGGAGTGGGGCAGTCACTGTCCCTGGGGGGGTGTTCCAGCCCCGTGGGGATGTGGCACTGGGGACGTGGCTCAGGGGCATAGTGGGGTGGGCTGGGGGCTCTCAGAGGGCTTTTCCAACCTCGGTGATTCTGTGATTCCTTTCATGCCAGGCACTCACTCTTGCCTAAGCTCTCTTCTCCTCTTTCCATTTACCTGCTCTTTTCTCGGCTCCTCACCATCTGATACATCTGAAAGGACTGGGAAATAATTACCATTATCACCTTATTTTCCCATACGTACCACTGCTGCCTCCCTCACCTGCAGAAAGTAAGTCTCGTTAGTGCGTTGCTTGTATGTGGCAAAAGGCATTACTGATCCCCACTGTGACCCATTGTCTCGTGGTCATAGAATCACAGAATATCCTGAGTTGAAAGGGACCCTCAAGGATCATTGAGTACAACCACTGGCTCCGTACAGGACCCCAAATCCAAGCCTTATGTCTGAAAATGGTGCCCTGACATTCCCTGAGCTCTGGCAGCTTTGGGCCTGGTCTGTGCCTGCACCTCTGGGGCAGAGCCTTTCCTGACCCTCCCTTGACAGCTCTGTGCTGTCCCCTCGGGCCCTGTCACTGTCCCCAGAGCAGAGCTCAGCGCTGCCCTCCGCTCCCTGTCAGGGGCTGCAGCCGCCATGAGGCCTCCCCTCAGCCTCCTCTGCGCTGGGCCCAACAAACCAAGGGACCTCAGCTGCTCCTCACACTCCTTGCCCTCCAGACCCTTCCCATCTTTGCAGCCCTCCTTTGCTTCTTTCTAACAGCTTTATGCCCTTCTCATACTGTGGTGCTCAAACTGCATGTAGTGCTCGAGGTGAGGCTGCAGTGTTGCAGGGCAGGTGGTGTGGGTCGTTTATATCCAGAAAAAGAGCAGCTGGGATGAATTGCAGGCCCATGTTTATGGATGTCACTGTGTATTGTCTGTGCTCATGGTTGTTATATCCCCATTTAAAGAACAACACTGCGTGGAACATGCTGGTTGTGATGCTAAACGTGATCTTCAGGAGAAACTTGGAACTTAATAACTTCTCACTTCTGTGCCTGTATTTTTTTCTGTCCCATCTCACAGTACGCCCAGAGGTGCATGAAAATGATTTAAATTCTGATTACTTGTATGAACAATGTGGAAAAGAACAGCTTTGGAATTAAAATTCAGAGAGAAATTGAATCCCGTAACAGAGTGTGCATTTATATTCAAAATATGCTAATATGCTGTTCCATGAGATCTTCAAATTCAATCAGGAAATCACCTAACAATAAAAGCCTAAAAATATGTACGGAAGAGAAAGCAAGTGAAAAAGCCAGTTGATGGCATTGATAAAGTCTCAGCACAGATTTAGATAACCTGATTGATGGCTTTTTTTTTTTTTTTTTTAAGTTCTCTGCTCTTGCTTAGCACAGTGAATGAACATTGTCTCAGTTTGTTTTCTTTTCTCTCTTCCCTTGGCATGATCGTGAAGCTCAGAAAAAATGAGCCGGTCTAGACAAAGCAGTCGGTTTCTAATTTAGTTTGTTTATTATGTAACTGAATGTAATTGCTAATGGAGAAACAGTTGTTACTGGCTGATGTGCCTAGTTAACAAGAGCAAAGACCAATTCAAGTAGAGCCCCAGTTTTCATGTTTAGTAACGCTTGGCTCTTTGATGGGCATGGCAGGAGCCTGTTAGTTGTTTCTCCCTGCAGGGACATGCAGCGTTTGGCGTGGTGACAGGAGAAAACCTTTGGAGCACGATAGGCAGTTGGAGGTGCCTGGCTGCATGGATGTCACTGGGGCTTGGTGCCTCTCGTTGCAGCTGTGTGAGTCCAGGTGTTCAGATATCCGTGGGCAATTGATTACAGTGCCTATTAAGAACTTGCATGCATTTGAGTGTCAGCTCTGCCATTAGAGAGGCCTCTGTTGTTGGATGAGAGTCTCTTGTATAATTTTGCTGACAGACTTGCCCAAAGAAACCAAGTGTTAGAGGAGAAAAGATGTGCATTGCCAGATACAGAGGTTGTTAACTGGCTGGTCTTGTGGGAGACATCGGAGGTAACAACTCTGGAAGCTTTTTCTAAAGCAAAGAATGTCAAGTAATTGCCTTATTGAATACGCGAAGCCCCTGACTGCAAGCAGTCCAGCTGCTGCTTGGAGGCTGCAGGGATCGAAGGGGGGCTGCAAGGTCCAGCAGCCAGGCATTCGGCTACAGACATGACAATTGTTCATGATACAGGAGTTGCATTGAGTAATTAAGTTATTTGGAGGGGCTGTCCTCTGCTACACTGTGGGAAGGAGCTGTGGCTCGCACTGCAGGTGTGGTGAAAAATTCATCATTTCCCAACATAGGGCAGTGTGACTTCTTATAGGATCCTTGGATTTTTGAAGTTATGTTTAAAGATAATTGCTGTTTACACTTGGAAAACAGAGAATGTTGTGTGCTGAGCAGATGCTTTTGTGCTGCCCACTGCTACTTTGGTCGTAATGCAAATCTCCCTGGCTCCTGCGTTGCACTGAGCAAGATAGTTTTGTAAGTGCAGCTTGCAGATACATTTCTGCCATATCAGTTAATTCTCATGTGCTCTTCACATGCTTGCCCTTCCCTTTGACAGCTGGGTGACATGGCTTGGCTCTTTCCAGAGTCATTTAGCTCCCTTCCATGTGACATAGTGGCACGTCTTGCGAGGTGTATTTTTCCTGCAAATCTGGAACTGTGCATTCGTCACTTTGGCAAGGACAACCTAGGTAAGATGAGACCAGTTTCCAACCCTTGCCTATAATTAAAACCCATCCAGGACTAGTCTTAATAACTGTAGTCCATTGCATTTTTCCCCATACCAATAAATGATTCAGTAACAGGGTTTGGGCTTCATGGCTGGGCTGATGTTTCTCATTCCCCCTGATGCTTTCTAGAGATCGGAATTGCAAACATCAACAGAAAAGGTGAAAAGGTTCAGCTTTTATTTATTACTTGCTCCAATAACTCAAAGCATCAGCAAATCACAGACAATCCGTTCCAACAATGCTTCTGTCCCAGTGGCTAGATTCCTTTCCACGATTTGGATTCATCTTTCAGGATCTAGGAGGTTTTTCATCTCTAGAAATGTGCGTGGCCTGGTTCTGACTGGTTTTTTGTTGGCTGTGATGAAGATTAGGAAAACCGTTGCCTAATTTAAGGCCTATAGTGCAACTGGTAGCGTCTAAATCCCAATGGGCTACTTACTTACAATGACTGCTCTGCCTGTGGAAGAAGGGAAAAAAGATATGAAAGACATCCATCCAGATACTCCTAAATCCTGTACTCTCATTCGTATTTATAAATCACTCTGCACAGAAGGATGATAATCTTCCAGTATCCAAAAACAACCTGTGCCTTGACCTGCCTGCTTGAACCCCAGGGAGTACTTGGCTGGGTAAAGCTGTGTTTGTATTGGAGCGTTGTGTGTGTGTGCTCAACAGCCCTGGAGGTTGCTGTTATGAATTAAATTACAAATAAAGCACCTCTAGTGCTTGAGAACTTAGAAAATGTTACTGTCAAGCCTTGTGTAGGGCAAGGAGGTGAACTAGGTGACCTTTGCCTGCTGCTGCAGGGGTGGGAGGAGAGAAAATGATTGATTTCTCATGCTTTCAGGTGATGGAGAGACCTCTGTCCTGAAATGCTTTTCTGCTGCTTGCGTGTTTGAATGTGAGAGTCTGCCTTGGTCTCTGAAGATGTAGGGACTGATCTTACATACTGAACACGTGGGCTCTTCAGCATCTGAAGTTTCATGTTGAAGCTCTAATATTTAAGAGTTTAAATTGCGTATAAGCAAGCTACGTTCTGCAAATAGCAATGTTTTGCTTGGCTGGGNAATGCTTTTCTGCTGCTCGCGTGTTTGAATGTGAGTCTGCCTTGGTCTCTGAAGATGTAGGGACTGATCTTACATACTGAACACGTGGGCTCTTCAGCATCTGAAGTTTCATGTTGAAGCTCTAATATTTAAGAGTTTAAATTGCGTATAAGCAAGCTACGTTCTGCAAATAGCAATGTTTTGCTTGGCTGGGGACACAGAACCATCCTACTACCATGTTTCTTTTTTTTTTAATTTTAATTTTTCTGATACTTAGTTTCTGGCAAGGTATTAAGCAGCTTCTGGATCTCCTGCAGTAAATAAATCCAGCCTGACCCTCTTAACTCTTCGAATATTTGCAAAGAGATTTGAAATTCCTCATAGAATGAGCATTTCCCCACATCTGCATAGAAATTACCTGTGCTTTAAGCCAAACTAATTTCTTTATCCAGGTTTAACATTTATTTTAATTCATGTACCAGACTGAGGTGTCTTCATATAAATATGAAACAAGTGATGTATTTAGGAAGCCATGTGAAATTTTGCACTTTTTTCTTCCTTTCCACCAAAAACAAAGCTCAGGAAGTTTGATGCCTTTATTCCCTCTCCCTGTATCCAAAGCAGTGTGTAATACATGGGCCAATTTCACTTAAACCGTAAGAAATGGTAAATTTCACTGCTCACAAGGCTACCTATACTCATTATCTCTGCAGCTTGTGGAAATGGGAGGGTGACTGATGCCAGCATGATCTTAAATGCAGGACTTGTAGTGCTACTGTGTGGAGGAGCTGGATACCAGTAACTGGAGAAGTGTGAAGAGTTGTTTTTGTTCAATCTCAGTGTGACTGTTCAGACCCAGATGTAATTCCATGCAAGTATGAAGCATTAAGGCGTGTATTTTTTCCACTTCCATCATGAGTTATTTTCTGTTATTTCTAAGTGTGGTTCTGCTGTTGTTGAACTTCTTGCTTGACAGTTGAGTATTTAAATTTGAGCACTTCAAGTCTCATCTTTAAATTTGTTATACTTCCTCCTGGCCCTAAGATGCTCAAAAATCTGTATTTAAGACAAGTAAAGATCACTGATGTTCTGATGTGTGATGCTTTTTTCTATAACTCCTACTTTTTCTTAAAGGTAATGGAGCCAAGTCATTTCTTCTGTGCTGCTCAGGTTTCATTGTGCCCAGCTGTTTTTGTTCAGTGTGTGCCAAGGCACCTGCTGCTCCTATTGAATCAAGTGCCTGGCATATCTGCATTATGTTGGACATCCTTGGAGCTGATAAACAGTTCTCAAAGAGTTGAGCATGGGAGCTGCAAACTTCAAGGGTCCCTAGCATAGCTGAACATGAATTTGATCTGATGATGCTGGGTGAGCATCCCTTGCCAGGTGAGGAGGAGGGAGTGCTGTGTGTGGTGCCTTTAAAAGTATTTGATACTTGCAACTGAGGGCTGGGGTTGTCATAAAAAGGGCACATGTGAAGGAGAGAGGCAGGTCTGCTGCCCTGCTGGTGTTGGAGGATGCATCTGTGTCAGTTTGTGAGGAGTGGCTCATCCTGGGGCCTCAAGGCTAAGGTCAATGAGGCCAAGAATTTGGACGCAGCTTTGGGATGCCTGGTTCTCATCTAGGTTGTGGGTTTAGTCACCAAGGCTGTGTCGATGTGAAGGGCCAGGGACTGCGTTGGGCCCTTCTCTGCAGTCATGTGGGCCTAGGAAGGTGTATGTGTATGGCCATGAGTTGTGCTTTCTGATGTTGCTCCACAGCCAGCTTCACGCCCCTACCTTGAAGCTTTATCTGGAAAATCCTCCCATAGGTGTCAGGTGAGATTCACGGGTAGATTTTCTTCAAGTTCAGCTTCTCTGTCATAAGTAAGCCTTTTGGTCAGTGTTTTCTGTCTAGGTGAGCTAGAGCCAGTGTGTTGAGCTATGCACATGGAGACCTGCAGGAAATCCAGGCTTGCTGAATTGCAGCTGTGGCTCTCACAACACAAATGATTACGGTGTGTTTCCCTGCTGTCTTCCAGTGGCTTGGATATCCATCCAGGTTGCACAAGGTCCTGTTTCAAACCCATCGTTCAGAGTTCTGAACAGCAATCTTTCCCTTTCTTTCTGCATGAGTAAACTTCTAGCTGTTGAAATGCTGGCTCTTTTGGTTATAGGTGAAGCAGAGCAAGTGTTCACCAAGGCTGTGAAGGGGAATGAGTGACCCCTAGACTGGGTAAAGGCAATCCCCAGGCATAGGGCAGTGCAGGTCATGGCTCCAGACAGCATTAAACAAAAGCCATCAGCAGAGGGGATGTAGAAATAGTTCAGAATTTATTTTTTTTTTAGGTTGTTTTTTGAGGACAATTGTGGAGCAAAGTGGGAAGAGTTGGGCTAAAATGTCTCCTGAAGTGATCAAACAGAAAAGGGTTTTGAACTGACGTGACACTATTGGCTCAAGCAGCTCTCACTGGATTTTCAATGCTTTTCCTGACTATCAAAACAAAATGTTTTATTTAACCTGCAGTAAGCTTCTCTCTGCCCCTCAGTGAGTGTCACTGGTTTGACTAACAAACCAGAGCAATCAATTATCCTCGCAGCGCTGGGCACAACGTGCTTCCCTCTCCTACCCACATCAGAGTGTTTAAACTGTGCTGAAAATGGCATGAGGTTATTTGTGCTAAAACGTAGCATATGGTAGACAAGCCCAATGAATATTGGGGAAAAGTGTTATTGCTTATGTCTAACAGCTGGAGAATTGTATTATCATGATATGGTTGGTTACTTTCAAAGGGATTTGAGAGCTGCTGAAGGCAGAGCCCTCTGAAGCCAACAGCTCTCTTGTGACAGCCCAGAAACGCGGCCTTTAAAGGCATGTGGCAATCCACTCCAGGGCTGTCAGTGTTGCAACCCATGTGAGGTCATTGTGTTTCTTGTGTGACATCAATGTCACAGCTGCTGGGTGTGTTGGCTTTGAGAAGTGTTTGCACAGCTAAGGGTGCTGCTGGGAGAGCTGACATTGAGCCCTAGGTAAAGGTGGGCAGCAAGGGAGCAAGCTTGAGAAACTGAGTGTAAATAGGGGCAAAGCTAAAAGGGAAACATCTCTGCAAGTAGAAGGGACAGTTTTTAAATGTGCTATGTTAGACATCTGCAGCAAATGCATATCATGTACTGGAAAAAAAAAGGTTTTGGGGATGCTAGCTTTCTAGGCTTTCTTTATTCTTTACAGTCAGTAGGAGAGAGGTGCAAAAGGAAAAGCTTGTCCTGCTTCTTTATAAAAGAAGGAATTTTTCTCTACAAGAAACACAAAAATTCACACTTCTCAAAAGCCACAAAGTATTTTCAGAAACTGTAAGCATGCCTCGAGCCCAGTCAATGCTTATGGTGCAAGGTGGATTTGTGGGGATGTGTAATGATGTAGCAGAAAATCCAGCTTGGTTTTTCTATATTGCTTTCATGTGAAAGATCTCTGAGAATTTCTCACGTTGGAGCTTTTTTTCTGTGAGAGAACATGGTTTCAAAACCAAGTGTCAATAACATTGTTTAGAGGGAAATGATAAAATGAATTGTTAGGGTTCTTCACAACACAGAAAAACTCAAATTTAAATGACCCAGTCACTAAAGCAGCAGATGGTTTTCATTTCAGCTGGTATCAGGGGGATGAATTTAAAGTTCTGGAGGATGCTGCAGGCCACTGAATCTTACCTCCAAGTCTTGTAAACCAGATGAAAATACGAGAGTATTGATAGATAAATATGATCTGAGAAGTGGAATAATGCCTCCTGAGCTTTATTTTTTTTTTTAAAAAAAAGATTAAAAAAATCCAAGTATTCATGGCTGGAAGGGAATCAGTACCTCACCTGAGATTTATTTATTTTTCCTATTTTGTAAACTGAGTTTTGTTGTAGGAACGGAATGGTTCTCATTCATGGGAATCCTGGCTGACAGCATGGTGCTCCAAATCACTTTGGAGTGTTTTTCCTGCAGTGAGGATGCACCAGCAGCCTGTTCTCTGCAGGTATGGCTGCAACACCTGGTGAGGTGCTGGCTGCAATCAGGTGAGAACACCCAGGAACAGATGCTTAACAAACTGCCTCATCAGAAGTCCATTATACTCTGGGAATTAATGAGATGCTGAGTGCTTCAATTAATACTGGGTGGTTTGTAGAAGTCTTGTATTTTTATTAATTTAGCAGCAATTCCTGGCAGATGCCTATCAGTGGGAGCTGTAACAAGGCGTTGGGGTGTTCAGAATTTGTCCAGAGGTGGATTTAGCCAGAGCCTGGGTGTTTAATACAACATCTATTATGCATTACTCCCTCATGTCTGTAACAAGTTATATTTTTAAAAATTAAGTGTGATGTTCTTCGCTCATGTTAGACTGATCTCAAATGAGTGCTGTCTGCACACTGAGATATGTTAGTTTGAGCCCTGAGTTATGCAGAAAGCATACATGTCTTGCACATGGAGGGTGTTTACATGCACACTCCAAAGCCTGTTAGCATAGCTAAATGGAGGAGCTGGTGCTCAGACAGGTGTTTTGTGTCTGCATTTGACAGATGCATGAGTTTCCATTTCTAAAAAAGAAAGTGTCTCAAGTAGTGTAAACAAATCTGCTGCACATATATATTTTTAAAGCAATAAGGCGTTCTTTGGAAGACTCATGTTATATTTGAGCCATAACTGATGCTGAAACTCAAATATTTCAATTTCAACAATGTATTTTTGTTTGCTTGCTTGTGTTGTGTTTTTCTTTTTTTTTTTTTTAAATATTTGCTTTACAAAAATGTTTTGCTTTTTCTTAACTTTCATGCTGGCATATGTGGATGTCTACACGTTTGTCTTCATAGTTTGTTCCTCAAAATACATAATGATATCTGACTCTGTGCTGGGGGCCAGCCTCAAGAGTTGTTCATTATCCCAGACCTGGCACTCAGATTTACAGAGGGCTTCAGGTGCTTCAGACTCCCATTACAGAATTCATGTGCCTGTTGTCCAGCTGGATCTTCATCCAGTCTTCCTGGATGCTTTGTGAGCTAAGGGCAGTGTGCAAACTGGGACTTCTCAGTAGGGAAAAACCAAAGGCCTGAGAAACTCCACGTCCATTGAAGCCAACTCCATCTGAAGAGACTGAAGCCTTTGACAAATTTAGTTTGAGACTTATACTCAGTCCAGAAAGACTCAATATTTGAACAAGATTTCCTTTCCCCCCTTTTCTCTAATCTGCTTTTGCTGTAAGCATCTGTCTCTGTGGGAAGAAGACTGAGCTGTCTCTCTGCACCTGAAAGTGATGATTTAGATGCCAAGTGCAGGGGATTTCTGCTCTGAGTCCTCATTTGGAAAAGATGTCTAAACGTAGTCAATCCAGCATTAGCCATCTAAGACTGACTGAAAAACGTTTTCTTCCACTTCTTTCTCTTTTACTTGCTCTACATCAGCTTCTCCTTGCTGAAAATCTCTGAGAACTCTGCATTTGGTGTTTAGGTACCCAGCCCTTCCCCACTTAACATAAAGGGAATTTGGATATTTAACTTGGCATCTGATCTCTATGGTAGGAGCCACTTGCTTATATTTTCAATGTTATATAAAGTGCAGATAGAGATCTGGCATTTTTTCCCAAAATTAATTCTTCCTTCCAAATTATGAACTGCATGCTTGCCCTCTCTTCAATGCTGCAGGGGGAAGCATAAAGGGTGACAGAGCCTTGGTTGCATACAGGCTTGGCTGATGAATTGTTGAATATACACCAAGTTCTCAGGTGATTTAAAACAGGTGTAGTCCTGTCTTAAGTGTTGTTTGGCAGGATTAGGCCCAGAAGAAAAGCGTGTGTTGTTGTCATTAATGTAATGATGCTTGGATATGAACATAAAAGCTGCCGAAATACTGGCTGTAGCACTTCCCTAAAATCACAAATTTAGTTTGTTAGATGTTAATATTGAAAGCTGTTTATTTTCACAAAGTTGTGATGCAGATTCATTCTTAGAAAGCTTGCATTTGTAGTCGTACTGCTCCAAAGTTTTGGTTTGTAAATGGCTTTTGCCAAGTCTCATAACCTTTTCTTTCTGAGGGGCTGTCTAATTTTGTCATACTGATAGGGAAAACCCTGCCATTCTGGTGGTTTTGTAGGCTTTGAAGACTGGAATGGATGGCTTGTGTATTGGACAACCGATCAGGAAGATCAGGCTGCAATTTATCCTTCGGGCTGGGTTTGGGTGATTCCACAGGAATCCAAGCTCATGTGAGCACTGTTCCATAAGGTCAGGCTTGTCCTGCCCAAGAAGTGCCCTCGTATCGAAATTCATCCTTGTAAAAGGGTGTTGGTTAGGCTGATGTTAGAACACGGCTCTTTGTTCTAATGGCTCTCTATAAGATCACAAAAATTGGCAGGAGGAGGGGACAGGGAGAAAAAGTGGAGTAGGAGAAGATCCACAGAGCATCCCTGGTGCTGTGGAAGATGCCTCAGGAGTACAACCTGTGTGGTCAATCAAAAAGGAGTTTAATGTGACTTGATCTGTGGAAGTGACTTCATGGTAAGGATCTGTTGCCTCCTGGAGTTGTCTTAACAAAACAAAAACTGAGAGAGAGAACTGATTATTGGGAGCTGAAGCAATAACAGTTCAGAAATGAATTAGACACTTTTTTTTAATATCCAGCTGTGGTTAACCACTATGAGTGATAGCTTCTATTGATGTTTCTAGCACTAGCAGAAGTAGCTCTGAAGTGTACTTGATCCAAAACCTTATTATTCTTCAGGCATGTGTAATCTGTTAGGCTCTGTGCAACACTGGCTGGATAAAAGACAGGAGTGTTTTCAGAGGACTTGGTCATATGTGATAGCAAAAGTATATGCTGCGTTAAAGGAACTACACTTACAGTGGATTAGGCCTGAAATCTAAATAGCCTTCCAATGGACAGGCTGAGGGATGCACAGAAGATAGTAAAAATGGGAAATAAAGTAAATTCTTCAGGAGTATTAAGGGGGTTGTGTTGAACTGGCTGTTGGACCAGTGCTGGGTGGCAGATGTTGGAAGTCTGGCCATGGTGAAACTTCCAGGTGAGAGAGGCTGGGAGCAGTTTTGGTCCATGAATGTAACTGACAACTTGCTCCCTCTCTAAGCAATGGTTTTAGGTTTTTAGACCTACTTTTGAAGAGGCTTTAAATTCCTTAAAACTTCCTTTCCAGGAGACAGAGGCATAACCCAAGTGACTATCTTTTGCTTATACCACATGTTGCAGCTTCCTGGCTTGTAGCTTTCATGTCCTAGAAACCAACCGACTGCTTTGTACTTGCGTATTTTGCTGGGTGTACTCCTAGGGCACAGCAGAAACCTTGACAAGATGTTATTAAGAAGCTGATGTGCTCTTTGTTAGGACCATTTTCTTGGAAAATATTTTTTTTTTTTCCCCAGAATCAAAGCTTTTAGAGAACATTTCCAACTCCAATGAAATCTCACTAAATTTGAGAAGAAATACGGGTGTTTTATTTTTGCTTCTTACATTTCTTATTGTTTTATATAAAATACCTTGGGGAACACTAGTATCAGAGAAGAAAATTTCAGCTTTTTTAACATATAAAATTGCCAGACATTGTTCAACAAATGTATTTTGTGGGAATGTTCAGTGTGAAGGATGCTCTTACCTGCAATGGTTGAAGCCGAGGATGGCGTGCAGCTGGTAGGAACATGCTTTGCCATTGACAGAACTGTGGGCAGCAATGTATTTCTTGTGCAATTCTTACGATTCTGTCTCAACATCTTCACTTCTGGGTTCTTAAAATACAGACTGAGGTGTAATTTCAGTTGTGTAGGTCACAAGTTTAATGACCTCTCTGTATTAACCCTAGCAAAATCAATCCCCTCTTTATCACATCTCACGTTGCCAAGCTTCCTTTAGTTAATAGCCTGTTGGCTTCTCTTTGTAAATGAAGTTTTCCTGATTTTTTCATAAGGCAGGTGTGTGGCAAACTGCTCGAGGTCCTCGTGGAAGTCCCACGGTTGCTTCTGAGCACCAACTGGATGGAGCTGCCCTTGGGCCATGCCACGTTCCTCATTGCTCTGCTGAGAACAACGTGAGCAAGTCCAGAGAGCTCCTGCATCACCAGGCTCTGTGCCCAGCACAAGCTCCCCTGGAGCACTTAGCAGGGCCCTGAGTTGTCTTCCTGCCCTTGGGGTGCTTCAGGAGTGATGTTACCCTGTTAGCTACTCCTGCTCCCCTGTTTCAGAAGAACCTCACGAGCCTGGTGCTCGGTGTGTGCGTTGGCAGAGGTTGCTGTCCACCTGCAGCGAAGAAACCCGCAGAGCTCCATGAAGAAATGAGCACCAATATGACTTTGGGAATAATGTAATCTTAGGATTAGAGGATAGAGCCTGGACTGCGGGATATAAGTAATATTTGAAGGCTCATTACCCTGCCATTTTAGGAAGGTAATCTTGGGTGTTTGATTCAGTGAGGAATATTATTCCCAGGCTCTATTGCCTTTATTTATGTTATTTTCTTCCAAGTCCTGGTGTGCCGTGTTTTGGTGCTATTTGTTTTTTATTAGCTGAAATTTAGATGCCAGCTATTTTGTCTGTATCAAGCTTTGTTTTGCGCTGGTAGAAAATACAAGGCACACTTGTCTGTGTGTTTATCAGGGGCAACCAAACAGATTTAGTAAAGGGTCTGGAACCTGTGTCCCTTGAGCTTCTCCCTTACCCTGCTCACCAGCAATAAGCATCCCCAGGTCAGAGAGTTGGTACAAACTAGAGCAGGAATTTGAGTGCCTTTGGGAGGGCAGCTCTGCAGAGAGCAGTGCAGTACAGCAGAAGGCTCTCAAATGCTGGATTGTGCCAGAGGAAGATATGTGCTGTTAGCTGTGGCCTCTGCTTGGTGTAGGCATCATTACATGCTGTTCTTTGTGTTTATTTCTGGGTGGGCCGTATACTTTGCTTTTGGGGAATGAGAGCATGGAGTCAAAGATATTAAACCTGAGCATGAGAAGATCTGGGGGAAGGAATTTGTGATAGATGGGGGGTGAAAAATGACGTTTGCAGATGATCCTTTCGTTAAAATGAAACAATCTGTGTGACCCATTTATTTCCTAGCTCTTTTCCAGCCTGGCTTAACTTGCAGTTCTCGTAAAACTGGGGATGGACCATTTGGTTTATTGGTGATTCAAACACTAGCAGAGCCGGGCTGTGTTTGCCAGTCCACAAACTTCAGACATTAGGTAGTTCCCAGCCATACCAGTCTGTGGTATTATTTCTATGGAGAATCACTTCATGAAAAAGCAGCAGCTGCTCACTGAAAATAAAAGCCTTCTCTTGACACTGTCAGCAAAATGCTGCCTTTTAATCATTAAATGTTTCCTACTGTTAACGAAGGGAAGCGTTGCTCTGACAATGGTGCTATGTCATCACCATCGCTCTGCTGCCTCCAGTGTTGAAGTCTTTTTCCCTGTGTTGGTTTTGCAGGCGTGAGAGTACTTTAACTTCAGTAATGATATCTTTTAAGTAATTAAAATAGAATTAGAGCCTATGTACTTTGTCCTGATGCACTACAGCATCAATACCTCATCATGGAGCATGCCCTGTTTTGCATTCCTATAAATCCTCTTGTTGGCAATAATGTCTTTGCAATGAGATTAATGAATGCAGTGAGATGATGAGTTCACTGTTTATGAAGAGATGTGCAAACTGTAGGCATTTCTCTCTGAAGGAGTTTATTGATGTAGATAGCAAAAACTTGGTGAAATCTAAGGAAAATAAACTGCACGTGTCTGATTCACTGTCAGTACCCTACCAAGGGACTGTGATCTCTGATAGAGACCTTGCATGCAGCTGAGGGTCTCCTACAATGGTGTGAAAACAGAAAAGAACATTTCCGGGTGAGAGCCGTGCTCCAGA
This sequence comes from Penelope pileata, assembly GCA_013396635.1. Taxonomy (NCBI): domain Eukaryota; kingdom Metazoa; phylum Chordata; class Aves; order Galliformes; family Cracidae; genus Penelope; species Penelope pileata. Next base: position 80,611 of record WBMW01005278.1, read on the forward strand.
GTTGGTCAGCTCTGATGTGCTGGTGTGAATCTCTGCAGCACTAAGTGCAGTGCCAGGCTTGCTTCCAAGGGCAGATGCCTTCAGTGATCGAGACACAGCCATTATTAGATTGTCCTGGATTATAAACCTTTATTTTTGCTTCTGGAGCTGGAACATCTGTGCTGCATCATGTTAGGTTATATCATCTGCTCTGCAAAAGGCAATTATGGATGCAGCCTCTCATGTTTGCTGCTGAACAAGCAGGGCTTTCTAATAGTTTTGGGCAAACAAAAGGAGCAGCCTTTTTACAAGGAAGACTGAAGAAATGTGTCCTGTGTGCGCTCAGATTGGCACTGACATACTTGTTAGCCTAAAGCTTTTCATACTGATTTAGCAAATAATGCATCATTCACTGTTACAGCTGTGTCAAACTTCCTGACCAAATGAGCTTGTAGGAAAGGGATCATCTGTTGAAATGAACATCATGAAAATATGTCATGAAACAGTTAATGGGAAACATTTCCCTGCTGAGGGGCAGCACACTGAGCGGACTGGTAGCCTCAGAGAGGCAGTTAAGTAAGGTGAGGTCCAAGCCTGGTGTTGCCAGGTCCTGCAGCCAGAGCTTGTGTTGCTCTCTGCCATGAGAGCTGCTGCAAGTCCTGCTGTGCTCTCTGGCTAAGTGCATACTTAATTGCTGCATTGTTTTATATATTCATGGAAATCTAGTTTATTTGTTGGCAATCACTCTGACTTCTGTTATTTTTCTTAGAGTTCACAATCACAGAATGGCTGAGGCTGGCAGAGACCTGGGTCCAGCTGTTCCCAGCCCTGCCCCAGCAGGGGCACCCAGGGTAGTGTGCCCAGCACAACATCCAGGGACAAACTCTCTGGTCCCTGTGCCAGTGCTCTGTCACCTGCACAGCACAGAAATGCTTCTGACAGTCAGAGGGAACCTCCTGTGCTCCAGCTTGTGTCACTGCCTCTCCTGGCTCTGGGCACCACTGCACAGAGCACTGGCTCTGTTCTCTTTGCACCTTCCCTTCAGGTATTTGTATCCATGGGTCAGGTCTCTCCTGAGCCTCTTCCAGGCTGAACATTACCAACTCTTTCAGTCATTGCTCCTAGGAGAGATGCTCCAGTCCCTTCATCTCTGACTTTTCCAATGTGTCCATATCTGTTGTACCAGAGAGCCCAGAACTGGATTTTGACAGCAGGCATTTCAGCCTGTGACTTCCTAGACTCTTGCTTGCCATAGCTTCACAAAGACATGGTGTGAACACTCTTCCCGTCCCCTTGAACTGTAGTGATGTGTCTGGACGCATTAGAAATGCACACTAATGTCTTGTGAATGGCTTATGATTTTGCCAAGTGAACGATCAGGAAGGTTCATTCACTGGGAACAAGCATGGGTTGTTTGTTTATCCTGCTTAGCATTGAGTAAAACATGATGTTAGCAGCTTGGTTTGCTACCTGTGGATCTTGTCTTGCTTCAAGCTTTTGTATTGTGGTTGGGGTTTGTTCCTTAGAGAAGGATTTTCATGGGTTGCTTCCTGAGGCAAACTCCTTGGCTTTGTTCTTGTCCCTCTGAGATTTTCAGTAACCATCTGTGATGGATGGTGCAAGAAAAAAAGCCTTGTTAAATCCTTTTAAAAAAAAAAAAAAATCATGTGTAAGCAGTTTTCCGTAAGAGGGGAAAAAGAGAGAAAAGAAATATAATAGGCAAGACATTAAAACAAATGGCCAGCAATTACTGATTCACTTGTTATTCACAGCAATCACGAATCCAGAGGGTATGAGCAAGCTTTTAAATAGAATATCTGGTCCAGGAAATCTCTTCCAAATCTCTCCTGATGACACATTGGGATGGTGACTGATTCTGAATGGAAATGCCAGTTTCTGTGAGCCTACGACTGCGTGTTCAGCTTTTCTGCTTTAACTAAGAGACACATGCAAGAGATTTATTGTCTCTCTAGTTTAAGGCTTGATGACTGAGGTTACTGAGGGTTTCAGAGAGAAGATTCAAACTGTTTTTTCCAATATGAATGCCATTAGCCACCCATGTGTGTGGTGTGTGCTTACCTGTGGATAGCTGTTCGTTCAGATCATGTGTTTACTTAATGTTTTTTACAAAACCTGATGGGTTTTTGACTCATGGTTAAAACTTCCAATTTGCCAGTGTATCAACATGCTTTAAAATATACAGGGAAAAAATGGGAAGAGAAGGCTTTGTTTGGGGATAATTACATGTGCTTTTCTCTTTGTTATGGATTTGCATTTTGGCTCTGTTGTGAGCATGTACCTGATCCTTGTGCTGCCCTGGGCTGGATGCAGCAGTAATAATTCCTGTCCTAAAACATGGCAGTCCTGTGGAGGTGGCCTGCTGGGCAATGCTTGTCCTGGAAGGGTTTTGGTGACTTCCTAGTGTGTTTGTATACATGTGTGCAAGCACACACAAACACACTTATTCCCCTTTGGTGGGATTCACGAGAATGGTCTGATTTGGGGAAACCAGAATGGACAAGCCTTGAGCAGGCAACAAGGGCAAGAGCTGACATACAAATGGGTGGGGAAGGCCTCCTCCAACCTCCCCAGTCCCTGACAGATTCTTCCCACACTATTGACCTGTCGGTTGCCTTTTCTGGTCTGCTTTTGGAGCTATTTATGTCTCTGATATCCAGTTCCTATGAACGTTTTAATATCACTCTTCTGGGTCAAAATTAGTCCATCTCATCCTTCAGGTCACAGAAGCTCTGGGCTAAAAACACACACTGTGTCCTGTGGTTCTATGTGATATCCTCAAGCAGGCACTTCCAAGGGTCAGTCTCTTTTCCTGCACTGGTGGCAGTAAAATTGATGGTGCCACATCCTTACAGGGATGCAAGCAGCAGACCTTCCCCTGACACCGTTCAGGGGTTAGCCCAGACACTTTGTAGAGTTAGGCCATAAAACCTTGCAGATCCCCAAGGTGCTCCTCAGAAGAGATTGCTCGGCTTTGTGAGATTCGCTAAGGTTATCCCTTTGTGTACGTGTAACTCTTTTGGACACAAAGCATTGACCAAGTCTGGGGCTAGGAGTGTGGATCCAGCTGCCATGAGGCTCCTTACCTCCATCATTCAAGGAGTTTAGGAAGCAAGGAGGCCTGTTCTGAACCTCATGGCTCAATGGGAGGGTCTCCTGGATGGTGTTTACATGCTATGCAGTAAATAAGTGTACCTTGCCATCTCAGATCTTAAGCTGTTGTCTTATTTATGATTAAGCTTTGTTAAATCACTATATTGTATCAATAAATATGTGCTGCTTCTCTCTTATGAGTGAAGTGTATAATCCCATCCATGACAGACCAAGAACAGTGCCCTGAGATAGCCTGGTGCTGGGTCAGCATCACTGGTCAATCCACGTTGCTAGAAAATCTGTGAAAAGAGAGAATGGTGTGCAGCAGCTCCAAAATCCTCCTCTTACTAATGTACTTACTAATTCAGTGCATCTGGGCTGTGGTTTGATAAGCTCTTCTGCCGTGGTGCTGACGCCCATGGAAGCTGGCCACTTCACCACCAAGGAAGAGCAAACAATTGGTGGGAACATAAGGGTCTGCACAAGGGTTTGAATCGAAAGCTGTGTTTAAACTGAAATTGCAATTCCATGAAACAGCCTGAGCCCCTTATTTACCCATCCCCAGCCATCCAGCATTTAGCAGTACTGCTGAGATGTAGTGCTGCTGGATTGTGGTGCCTATGCTAATGCTTGGTGCCCTTAGATGATCAGTCTAGGTGTGCCAGAATGACATGTCTTTATTGGAGGCTGGCTCTGCAGTCTCTCCCAATGAAGTAATCACAGCACTTCTAATATAGTCATTTGATGCTGCAATATCATTTCTACAAGTGCAGGAAGACAATACTTCAAGAAAAAATATAAGAGTGTGGTTCCCTCGTGTTCAGACTATGCGAAGGTATATCTGCTCCTTAATTTATTGAGTACTCAAGGGCACCTGGCAGGATAGATGTTCCAGTCCCAGCCCATCTGAAATAACAAGCCAGGAGAAGTCTCTGCTACTGATATGAAATGTCAGGAAAGAAAAAAAGCCTGTAGGAAAGAGAGCATTACTTGAATGTAGGCAACGTGCCAGGGTTTAACCCCACTGAGAAACTTAATTTGGTTTTTAATCAACCGTTCTTGCAGCAAGTTAGGAAGGAGGATTTCAGAGTGAACCCTGGTGCTTGTGGTGGACTGGAGGACAGGGTTGCAATAAAGCAATCTGTGCAAATGCCTTGGGGGTGAAAGCACAATATACTACCAGCACCTTTCTCTTTGGCACAGAAGGGCCAAGAAATGAAGGGAGGAGGATGTTGAGCATGGCTCTGGAGCTCAAAGCCTGGTGCTGTGCATGACTGCAAAAATAATCCACGCAAGGGAAGAGTTTGGGCTGATGGCTTATTGGTACCGGCAGAAAGCCAGACAGGTGTGACTTCTAAATTGGAGTGAACTCTGAGATGAGCTCCTCAGCAGGGGCAGTCCAGAGGGGAATGTCAGGAAATGGAACGATGGGGCTGACAGGCTGCAGCTCCAGCGAGAGCACGTCTCCTGTAGGTGCCCAAATGCCAAGTCACAGAGGGAGCTCTGAGCGAAATGCAAGGTGAAATTATGGCTTGCACATGGCAGAGAAAGAAGCAGGATGCCCAGAGTCTGACCTGCTGTGACCAGCTGTGTGTTAAGGCTGACCACCAGAGGCTGCTTCTGGAAGGCAGCATGTAGGTGGTTGTCCAACCTGGTGGGCCTGTGGGGATGAAGCAATTTGGCTTCTCAGGTTGGACTGCAAAGGAGCACCAGAGGAGAGGCAGGGATGGGAGCCTGCTCCCCTGCTGCTACAAGGCAGGGTCATGCCTTGCTGTGGCCCCAAAGTCCTCTGCCTGCCAGCAGCAATGGGGCAGGAGTGGATAACTGGTGACCAGCAGCACGGGAGGTTGTCCTTCCTAGCTTAAAAAGGGGAGCAGAAAATAGGAGGAGAAGTGACTCAATCTGACTGCAGCAGAGCTGTGGAATAATTAATGAATAATGTGCATTGACCTGGTTAGTGGGTTGTTTACTGCATGAATGCATGGCTTTAGCTTAATGGGGAGCTGTAGGGGAAAAACCCTGAATGACCAGGAAGGAAAAATAATGACCAAGAAAATTCCTGTGTTTGTTAAAACTTGAAGCATGTTAAGAGACAGGGTCAGGACCCAAGGTTTCAGGCACGGATAATATTGCAGAGAAAGAAGCGAAGTAATAAGCCCTGGCATCCCTTGCACTGTGGGTCCTCCTGATGGGACCTATGTCACCCTGCTCCAGGGGGAACGTGTGGACCAGAACGTGGTGGGGTGTTTGCAGGAGGCTCAGTTCAGCTGACCTACAGCATCTCAAGGAGGTTTGAGGCTTCCCCAGGAAGCTGGCTGGGGCCACTGCTCTGGTATGGATGGAATTGCAAAAATGGGCAAATCTGGGTGTGTGGAAGCATTAAGAGACGTTTCAGCTCAGAAGAGGTGGAGATGTGGAACCTGCTGCCTCCTGGGGGATGGTCAAGGAGATGGGAGGAGGTGAGAGATGGAGCTGAGTCCAGGAAAGAGTTTTCCTTCAACTCTTTATTTCTGAGAGGAAGCGTAAGAGAATGAGAGAATAAAAGAGTGATTCAGACATGGAAATTCAGTGCTTTTCTGAAAGATACTGTTGGGAGCAGATTATGCGGGAGGAAGCTATGGGGACATAATTATCTCTGATACCTAATTAATGATGTGGGTGGGTCTGTGCAGGCCTGCAGCTGTCTTGGTAGAGGAAGGAAAGGCTCGGAGGCAAGAAAGGGGAACTTTGCTCCTTGGAGGGAAGGGGGATTTCTGTGCAGTCATTGCTTTGGCGTAGGTAGGGCCTGGGGATGTTTTAAGTGGTGGGTGGGAATTTGCAGACCTGGAAGTGATTTGGGGAGATTTTTTTTCTGTAAATCCCATGTGTTGATTAATATGAGCGAGTTTGCAGGCTGAAGGCAGGAATGGTGGCTGGGTGTGCTGGGACAGGTATGAAAGGATGGGAGGTGGTGGTGGCATGAGCACAGCTATTGCTGACTGCTCGGGGGTCAGGTCAGACGTGTCCAGCTCATGGTGGATAAATAGGCTGGAGTGTTGCAATGGCTCCTTCTGCTCTCAATTTGCATTATGTGCTTTTCTGTAGCTTTTCTCCTACTTTCATCATCTGACTCCAGAAAATGCCTTTCCTCTCGCTTTTTTTTGGGTCTGATACTTTAATAAATTGCTGCAACGCGAAGATGGGCTGCGAAGTGGGCTATGCAAGCAAGCCCATACTTAATGCTCTTTTTTTTTTTTGTCTGTCTGATAGTGTATTGCCTTTCATAGCAAAGCAGGAGTCTCCATTTGTATTAGATTATGGGTGATGATAAAGGCTTTCTGCTTGAGTACCTTTCTGGCGATCCTTTGTGATTAAAGTGAGAATCATTAACTGGGGCTTTGTGAGGCTTTGCGAAGATTTCCGCAGCCCTGACTGCGTTGGGGAGGGAAAAAGAAAGAAACTGCTTTAGCTTGTCTTTCCTGCTGCGCTAACAAGCATCTGCAAACGGGAACGCGTAGATCAGGCAGCACGCAGCTAGTGCAGCCCTATGTACGAGTGGGCAGACGTGCAATTAAACTGGGGTTGAGCAAACCATCATGTGTCAGCAGAGCTTGCGGGGAGCGGCGATGCCCTGTGTGCAAGCGACAATGAGCAGGACTTTATTTTGGTTGGGCTATGTGATCTTAGTGGTCTTTCCAACCTTAATGGTTCTGTGATTTTGCAGAGTACAATGGGGCTTCGAGGCCATCAGCGAGCTTCCTGTTCTCTGGGCAGGGGGACCTGGGCACAGGGGGCAGTGCCATGGCAGTGGTTGACCATGGTTGGGGTGAGTCCAGACCCCCTGAGCTGCGTGCTGCTCCTTGCGCCTGGATGCAGCTGCTGGAGAGCAAGGCATGGAGGACTCTGCACTCCTCTGTGGAGGGAGGTGGTGCTTCTCCTGGAGACAACCACAGAACCATTAAGGTTGGAAAGACCACTAAGATCACCAACTCATCACCACCATGCCACTGTACCATGTCACTCAGTGCCACATCTACTCTTTTCTTGAAAACCTCCAGGGATGGTGACACCTCCACCTTCCTGGGCAGCCCATTCCAATACCTCACCACTCTTTCTGAGAGGAAATCTTTCCTACTGTCCAGCCTGATTCAAGGTCGGGCAGGAGAACTCTGAGCACCCCGATGGAGCTGTGGGTGTCCCTGTTCATTGCAAATGATTCTGTGATTCCTGGTGGTAACAGCCATATGGGCGCCTTTCCCATGTGCTGATGTCCCCAGCCTGGCTGGCCCCTCTGCCTCTTCTCCCTCGCAAGCAGAGAAATGAGATGGTAATTGTCCCTGTGTTTGAAAGACTGAAGCGCAGATGTTGTTGTTGCTATGAAATCAGTTTGTTGATGGAAAAAGAAGTGTGTGGCTGCATGTTGTGACTGGGCCTGGTAATAGCGTGTGATTACTTCTTGCAACATCAACAGAAGTGCTTAATGAAAGAGCCTGCAAAATGACTGCTAAAGCACGGGCTGCTGCTGCCTTCTTGCACCACTGGAAGCATAGCACTATCAGAAGGGATGCATGGGTGAGGCAGAGATCCTATTGTAATGGAGAGGATTACAATGGCAATAAGGATGCTGGCATCCTGGAAGTGAAGGAAAATCCATTTCTCCAAGGCTGTGCAATGGGAATGATGGTGTGCTTCCATTTGTTTTGCCAACAGATCAGGAATTTGAAATTGAAGACTTGAACCATGGATTTTCTTTTTATTTTCTTTCTTGAATGGTTTGTGTCTGTTTTAAAATGTATGCACTGGTTAAACTTAATCACTAGTGAAACCTCTGTTCAGCTGGAAAAAAGATTGCAAAGATGTTTTTTCATTTGTCATCATGACAAGCTGGAGAAGAGGACCAAACTTGGCTGCAGCAGGGAAGGTAACAAGGGATGGGTAACTCCTTGCTGCTGTTGTGATTGCTCACTGCTGGGTTCAAAGCAGTCCTCAGCCAGCCCAGCATGGGAACTCCTCGCTGATGGCTCCAAATGGAGATGGTGACAGGTTGCTGGTGGGGACGTCTCTTTGTCCCTGCACTGTTTGCTTTGCTGGGAGCACCATTAAAGCTCTGCTGCTGGCTCCTCTCCAATGGTTTCACCAACTGCCATAGCTCCTCTCATCACCACAACTCCATTTCCTCCATATATTGTAGCAATTACCACCTGGTTTCATGCTTATAACTCCACCAGAGAGCCAACGTGGGGCTGTTGAGCAGCGCTGTGCACCAGCCCGTGCTGCTGCGTCAGTATGGAGGAGCTATTCCTGGCCCCACGGATGTCATTCCTCCTGGCTGACATCAGCCACGAACGGCGAGTGCTCGGTCCCCAGGGCTCTCCTTGGAGGTATCCAGTGACTCACGCCCTCCTAAAATAAGTCCTTGCCAGGTGCCTGCAGGCAGTGAATCATTTCACCTCTCCCTCATCATCTGCTTTCAGGAGAGCTGGCGCGACAGGCTCAGCTCAGGCATCAAATGTCCCGGTGGCTGGAGGGAGAGATGAGTTCTCTCCATGCTGCCAAGGAGGCTGTGGCTGTTTGCTGTGTATTAGCTAGGGAAGGTAGGGTGAATGCTTTATGGTTTGCCAGCTGCTTTTCCCCATTTATTTTGGAGGCAGAATGCTGGGTTTCTAGGGCCAGCTTGGCAGTGATGTCTCAGCTGTGTTGTGCCTATTGCAAGGAGGGCAATTGCACCAGGGCTGCCTTGTTTCTTCCCAAACCTCTTCTAGCATCCCTGCTCTGTCCCGGGTGGACTTAGCCTTGTTAAGACTGGTCCAGCTTTTTGGATTGTGCAGTGTAGAATAATTAGCTAAGAGCCCACAGACTTCCGGAGGTCCTGAGTGCTGTTCCTCAAACCCAAGTCAAGCTGGAGGCAGCGAGGAGGCAGAATTTTCTCATATTGAACGTTATCTCTAGTCAGCATTGCCATATTTTCAATAAGACTAATCTTTAAGAAAAAAATCACTAAATTTCACACAAAGATTATTATTTCCAGGCAAGTGAGGATAGCAAACTTCGGAACTTCTGATTTTTGGGGCTCTCAGAGTACGTTCTTCTGGCTCCAACCCTTGAAATCCAGACAAACCAGCCTTATCTTCCCCATGCTGTGCTACTGTAGTTGGGCAGGTAGCTGGACTGCTGTTGGAAATTCTTCCCATGGAAGCACCAGGGGCAGGTTTTCCCTTGTTGATGTGTTGTCTTGTCTTTTAGTTTTGCTCAGATAAGGCTGAAGTTTCACAGCCTTCATTTGGTTTACGTGGGTTTGGGACTTGGGTCTTGAGTTGGCTTTGTGGTGGGATGTACAACCAGGGATTTGTTCCCATTGACTTGGCACAAACCGAACATTTAAGCATGTGCAGGAAACATCTTTGTCCATGGAAACGTTTTGAGAGAGTTGTGAAAAGCTGGAGAAATGCAACCTATTTGCTTAATAATGCAATAGTTTTAAATAAGACATTGAGCTCCGTGTTTCCCAGAGTGGCAGAATTACACTCCTACACCCTGTGTGCAGAAAAGCAATTGTGTGCCCAAATCAGACCATAAAATACTTAAATTGCCTGACTGTCTTGCTGGCGTTTTTAAGACCGTATTTAGATTAGTAGGAAATCTAGTGGTGAATCTATATATTTTTCCCTTATGGAACATGTATGTAAAGACAGTACTGGAGCCTGCACAGTTAGCAGCCAACAGGGGGGTACAGACCCAACTCTGTTTCAGTTTCCTGTGAAGTTAAGGTGCTTTCCCCTTCCCTTTTAAGCAGGCTTTATGCTTCCTAGTGCATGATGCACGCTGCGTGCACCAAGCTGCATGAGGAGCCCAGAACCTCAGGCAAGGGACTCTCAGCTCAGCACGGTGGTGGCAGCAGCTGTGCTGAGGAGTTCATCTGAATTTTCAGGGATAAATGAAACCAGAGTCCTGTGAGCTCCTTTCAGCTGTTGCTTCCAGTTACTGTTGTTTTCTTTGGATGCACCAGGATCCTGCTTTTCTCTTCCAAGACCGACAAGTGGTTGTTGTAGGACATAAACATCTCTTTTCCTGCTCCCTGGGATAATTAAACTGGCATTAAAGTGATTGATACATAAAAGGGCTTTTGGCAGAGGTCCAAGGAGCTTTGGTCTGAGATGTACCAGACCATAAATGCTGGGTAGGGTCACTGCAGCCTGAAGGGCCGTGGTGACGGCAGAGAAGCACTGGGTTTTCCTCCTGTCCATCTGCATGCCTCTTCCCTTTACTGCTGTGGTTTGTTTTTTTTGTATGTTTTTTGTTTGTATGTTTTATATACATCTGTGTTCTTTTTATTATAATTTTTGCTGCGTTATTGAATATTGAAGGAATCATCCAACAAAGAGCAGACCACACTTGAGTACGCGAGTGAACAGCCTCAAAGAACCAGCATTTGAATTCTGGACACAAAGAAGCTGTTACTTGGCTGCTGTGTCCATCTGTCATTATATGGAATGCGCCCTGACACATCCATAAAAACTGCAAAGAGCCAGCTGGTCGTATTGGACCTTTTCCTGTATTGGTTGTAGGTCTTTATTAGGTTCTTTTAAGACACTTGCAGTGTTTGTACTTGAGGCAGAAGAATCTATAGTACATCTTCCTTGTAATTTTCTGTAGTGGGGATTTAATTCATTGAGGAGGCAGAAGATGATAAAATAACTTCCCTCTGCTGCGCGTTTTGGGCATAAGTTGAACCTCTCTGATCCTAGATGGAGCCCCTTGAGATCAGACCCTGAGCTGGTGTATGTGCAGCATGAGGGAAAGGAAGAATGATGTACCCACAGAGGCTGTTCACGCTTTGAGTTTGCAATCATCTGTGTTAAATCTGTATTTTCCAACGCAGCAGAGCAGTAAGGACCAGCCCCATGGACGGGCAGTAGGTGAGAGCCTGTCCATTGGTGCTGAGAGGCTGTGCTTGCTGTGAGCACTGAGAAGCGGTTGGGTTTGGCTGTCTTTTCCATGGCACCTCGGTGTTCATGCATTTGCTGTTGCACATGGTGTTTTACAACTTCGAAGTGAGCTGCTGAATAAAATAAGATCCATATTGGCCATGTTAACAGCTATCAAGCAGAACTCATTATGAGTTCCTATGAAAAATTTATTGCTCCTTTTCATTTTTCAAGATGTCTCAGTCTTTCACCAGTAATGAAAGAACACGGAAGCTTTCATTGCACAGAATTTGGGAAAACACTGTTGTTTTGTTAAACAGGTGCATCTGCTGACAGCTTTGGGGGGGGAGTGGAAACGTCCACATATGCCTGCATAAATGCACAGTAAATAGGAAGATTACAGTTATCTTGGATGTTGATTTGTGAGATAATCCTTCGATAGGATGTGAACAACTGGAAAAAGACTTTGCAAGTTGCAATAGTAGTGTAATGTGTCACTTAGCACTCCAGCAACGTTTGGTAATTTATTGCATAACTTTTCTCCTAGATTCACTACTGATTGTGATAAAACAGGAATGAAACCCTGAAAGGCCCCATTTTCTTCATCACTGTTTGGTAAGCTGCTGCTTATTATTTCCACTTTTTCCATATTTTCTGTGAGCAGCATTCAGCTTGCGAGAAGACTTTTATAGAATCATTGAATGGTTGGGTTGGAAGAGACCCTAAAGATCATTTATTCCAAACTTCTGCTGTGGGCTGTGTGCCCCCCAGCTCAGGTTACCCAGGGCCCATCCATGGCCTTGGGCACCTCCAGGGATGGGGCATCCCTTTGGCAGGTGCTGGGTGTTGAAAGGCTGGCTGAAGCTTCCAACCTGTCCAGGCCCGTTGCTGTGGTTTTGGTGAAACATACCTGTGCCAGCTCTTTGGATTGTGTCAGCCTGGCTGTGTTACTGAACTGCTTTAACCCCTCTGAAATAAGGTAAATGCACATAGGTGGCCTTTTAGAAATGGCCTTGGGAATTGTTGGGAGGGCTGAGAAATGGTCTCAGCAAAACTAGGCCTGGTGTGATGGGATGGTGTTGTTTGTGCTCCAGTTGTGACTGCCCTCCTGGAAAGAGCTCCCCAGTGCTATCCCGGCCCACGTGCATACACATCTCCTGGTGAAGGGTCTGCGTCATTCCCCTTTTGATTCGTTCTCCATTCCCTGAACAAAAGCTGAGTCACACCTAGTGCCAGGGTATGGGGAGAGAGCTGTCCTTCCTGCTCCTGGAAACGGGCTCAGGTGGTTCCCCAGTGCTGGGGAGAAGGGGCTGCTGTACCCTGCATGCTCGTCATGGCTCAGTAATTGCTTTTTAATGAATGCAGGGGAAGGAAAATGAATATATTTTTTTTTTTCTCGAGTTTGTAGACAATAAGGTAGGGATCACAGAAAGGAAACAGCGTGATAATGGATTGCTCACAGGTACTGCTGGAGCTGGGCAGGGGGTTTGGAGGAGTGCTCAGCAGTGTCAGTGCCTGCCAGCTCTGCCTGCGTCCGTCAGCTGCTGGCTGGTGGAGAGGTTGTGTCTTGTTTAGTAGCATGTGTTTAATACACATTTGTATAATATTATGTTTATACAGATGCAAATATTGTTTTCTTTAAAAAAATCATTGTTTTCTGCCCAAGGCTGCATGAGGTTCTTAGGAATTTAAATCTCTGTTGTGGGTGCTCCATGCCTGGAGGTGCCCAAGGCTGGGCTGGATGGGCCCTGGGCAGCCCGAGCCTGACCAACCCTCATGGTGGGCAGCCCTGCTCGTAGCAGGGGGTTGGAAGTAGGTGGTCTCTGAAGTCCCTTCCAAACCAAGGCTTCTGTGATATGATTCTATGGCCTTTAAGCTCTGTGAGAGAAGGGCTTCTATCCCGCTCTTCAGAGAAGCAGCAGCTAAAGGTTAGGGAATGAGGGAGTGCATTACTGAGATACAGCGTTACCTCATCTCATTCCAACTTTTTGACTCAGTTCTTCCTTGGGATGATGGCTCTGAACAGCTCAGAGCCCCATCCTTGCCAGAACAGGAATCCTTTTCTCTTTTCTCCTTGGTGCTGGACCCATGACTCCCTCTAAGGGCTCTGCCTGGAGTTAGCAGAACCTGCCCTCAGGGCTGGGCTGATGTTATTCTTTGAGAAAAGTTTGAAACTACCCAAACAGAGAGCCAAGAGTCTGGTTGGGCAGGCCAGAAGCCCTCAAAGACGTGACAGCAGCTGCCTGGGCTTGGAATTTGACAGCAAAAGTATTTTTAATATCTGCAGGCTATGCTGATGCACTCCTCTCCCATGGCATGAAATCAATACGTGGAACTGCTCTGCATATTTATTACTCCAGCTGCACTGTGGCCACTTGGGCATCTGCTTGCAAGAGTGCTTCACATCCCCAGAAAACATATATGGTTTCAGTGATTGAAGCTTAGGAAAAAAATACCCAGAAAAACCTATGGAAATATGTTTGTGGGGAAGGTTGAGCCCACAGGTTCCCTTTAAATTTATTAGATATATGGTGGTGGTTTTTTTGTTTGTTTGTTTTCCCCCAACTGTGTGAAAAGAACTTTAAACTTTGGGAATTTTTCAAAATAAAAATGAATTTTCTCCCCCTTCACCCAACTAATACTTAAAAAAAGAGAGAAACAGCTCTTTTGTGAAGCAGACATTGAAAAGACCCAAGTTGAGTTGGAAATAGCACATTCTTTCTAAAAAATAGACTCTGAAAATAAAAAGCTCCTGAGAAGTGCTGTGGGATGTGTTACCCAAACCACAGCAATCCCCAGCCTTCCCGAGAGGGCTGGCACAGTTTGGCATAGTGGAGGCATTTACCCCGTGGAAGCTATTCAGAACTTGTGAAGCTTTTCTCTCTTTTTTTTTGATGAAATAGTGATGTGTGGCTAAGAAAAAATAGCATTCTTGGTGAGCTGCAGCAGGAAATCTGGTGAGAAGAAACAACTCTTGCAGCCCTGTAAGGAGACATGCTCAATGTTGTGCAGTGTCACTGGGACTGGCGGATAACTGAGCAGAAGCTGCAGTCTCTGGGAGTGCAAAGCCACCATTTACCCAACCGAGGTGCTGGGAAGTATGACAGCGAGATTCAGACAGAATGTTTTCCTTAAGGAGCAGGTTTCTTTGAAGTAAAATCGGATGTTGCTGGTTAGCTCTGCGTTGCTCCTGTTGCATGCATCTCTGATTCTGCTGCTGGAGAACAGGCAAAATGCCCCCCTGGCATTTCAAGCAGAGGTTAAAATCCTCCCTTGATGATTGATGATGACTTGATGGTCCCACATGGTGCTGCCCAGCCAGCTGCCGAAATGCCCTTTTCTGTGCAGCCTGCAGCACTCTGGATGTGAGCTCGGGGCTGTTCCAGCTTTTTCCAGCATAATCCCTCAGACTGTGGGCAGGAGAATGAATGGTGCTTTCTGGGTCTGTTAAGGCTCACCCACTGTTTGCTCTTGCACTGTAAGATCCAGAAGTTGTGCTTGGGGTGATGGGAAAAAGCAGATGTAAGGCTCCCCTGGGCTCTGCTGGGCTGCACACCTGGGCCATGGGCACAGGCAGTGATGGTCCTGAGAAGGATAAAGGCTGCTCCGTGCCCCTGCCAGGTCTGCATGCCCATACCCACATGGAGGGGCTCTGCCTGGGGTTGCTGTGCCATGTGTGGGCTCCCTGGAGCCCTCCCCACACCCACAGCATCCTGGGCTGCTCTAGAGATGGAGAAAGTTGCTAAAAGCCTGGCTTTCTGCTGGAAGAACCCCTGCAAAGATGTCCTGCTTTGCCTTTAGTGCCTTGCCTAGCTCAAAAGCTTCCCGTTCCCTAAACTTACCACAGAATAAGAGAAAACATTTTGTGAAGTGGTTTCTGAATTTCCAAACCTTTTATCTCGTGCTCAGATGAGCTGTTAAACTCATTCAGATGAGTGGAAGCTGTGAAAGCAGGCATTATGCATGCCAATAAAAAATAGGACACACTTCAAAGAGGAAGGGAATTTACCTTCAGACTCTGGAGGAGCTCCCCTGGAAGCTGGAATATTATTATGTACGTCAGGTTTCCTTCACCAGGACTTGTCTACCCATGTGCTCAGCAAACAGACCAACTTACTGTTGCACTGGGTGATCAGATCCCAGAAAAGTCCTCCAAGGATGATCAGCATCATCTTCAGGCCCCACTGGGGTGTCAGGGCTGGTTGTGTTGGCAGCAGCACCTGCGTTCACCCTGTCCCCAGCTTTGCCTTGGAGGTGACATCAGATGAGAGCCACTGCCTTCAGCTGATGGGTCCATCAGCATCTGATGAAGTGGTGCTGCTTCCTCATGGTATAAAAGGAGAGCAAGACCTGCAATAATTTCCCTGCCTCTGTGCCCCCAGATTGCCAAATCAGCAGGCAGGAGCGTGTTATCCTCACAGCAAAGGGAAAGACATAGAACAGACCTTGTTTTTTGAGCCACCTACTGCATTTGAAATCTTAGTGTTTGTGTACATTTTAAGATGCTATTTCAGTTCCAGATGACCTCTTATTTCATAGGGACTCATCCTTCACAGATTAAATAAACTGCTGAATCAGAGGGAAGGACTACTGATTTACCAGATTTCTACCAGTCCCCTTAGAAATGTCTACAAAAAAAAATCCTTCCAGTTCATTTTAGTGACCTTTCGTTGCAGTGTTTACCTGGGTCCAAATACGTGGCATCTTCATTCTCGGGGCAGGACTGTAACCATTACTCAAAGTCACTGGCCAAGATGTTTTTATAGAAATCACATTCATGTGTGGTTCTGCTCTTTGTAACTCGGTATTAATTTGCAGAAAGCACACTGAAACGAAGAGGGAAGATTTGAATTGAGGAGGGACACTGCTGTGTTGGCAACCCTGCTCCAGGAGTTTGGAACTGGATGATCTTTGAGGTCCCTTCCAACCCAACCATTCTGTGATTCTATGACGTTAACTGATCTTTGACTACTGAGAACTTACACCACCAGGAACTGAAGGCCAGCGAGAGCTGCAAACAGCAATGATCTGGAGCTGGTTCAGGGCTGTGGGTTGCTGCTGCAGTCTCTCAAGCTGCTGGGGGATGTGTGGATGAAAATCCAACTCAAAGACTGTGAACTGTGTCCTCACTGAGGAAAGAAAAGGGTGTTAGTAGCAACGCAGAGGAATTAGGTGATGGTTGCTTCAGTCTGCAGCAGTCTTAGAGACTTCAGTCTTTAAGGCTCTATTTAGAGGCTTTAAGAGAGATTACACTTTTCAAGTGCAGGTCTGTCTTTGGGGCATCTTTTTCCCAAAGTTCTTAGTGAATCCTGTCTTAGTGAAACATTGTTGAAGATAAAAACCAATTTACAGAGGAGCAAAGATTTCCATTTAAGAGCTGGGGAATCTTGTTTGGTGGGCAGGTAATCTTCTCTAAAGCTTCCTGAAACCAATGGGAGCATTTAAGCCAGTTACTTACCAGAGGACACATGGGTTGTCTCAAAGCAGACAAATCAATGGCTATTGAGAATCCTAAAGCTGAAGAAAATCCCACTGTTGCCTTCTGTTTCCCAAAGCTGGTTCCTCTCCTTTATCCAGCAGGGTATTCCCTAGCACTGGAAGTCCAGCACATCGTGCTGTTGGCTGGGAGACCCCCTGGGAGGTGTTTGGGCAGCAGGGTCCAGCGCAGGCTGTTGGCCTTGGGTGGCCAGGAGTGCTTCCAGGAGCAACCATGGCTGCTCCTCGCTCTCCTGCCACCAAGAGCAGAGCCAGCAAGCACAGTGTTTCTGGTGCTTATTGAGTCACAGAACGTTGGGTTGGAAGGGCCCCCCCAGCCCCACCCCTGCCGTGGGCTGGGTGCCCCCAGCTCAGCTGCCCAGGGCCCACCCATGGCCTTGGGCACCTCCAGGGATGGGGCACCCACAGCTCTGGGCAGTGCCAGGGCCTCACCGCCCTCTGAGTGAAGAATTTCCTCCTCACATGTAAGCTCAATCTCCCCTCTTTTAGTTTAAACCCTTTCCCCATTGTTGTATCGTGTAAAAAGTTGGTCTCTATCTTGCAGTATTTGAGCTTCCTTTGAATCCTTCAATAGTTTTCCAGAGGATGATGAGGTACTTTGTGAAATAACTTGCCTGGGCCATCAGCCCCAGCAGTTGAAGTGTTGCCTGCTCAGATTTCAGCATCCCATTAAAACGGTCCCTGGGCACACACGAGTCTATTTGGGTGAGGCTTGACAGCTTCATCTCACTGCAGCTGCAAGGATGGAGGAGCTGAAGAGTTTAATCCCCTTGATGCACTGCTGCTGTTTGCTTACTGCTGGCCTAATTGCTGCTCGCTCGTGTTAGCGATGTGGGTGAGCTGTGATAAAAGCTGAAACTCGAGAATGGAGGGAGAAGTGTGTTTGCTCAGATCAGGTGCATTATATTCTCTGTTCTCTCCCTCACTTCCTGAAAGGATGAAAATCACCAGGCTGCCACGCTCGGGTAGGCTTGAAATTTGCTGCTGTCATCCTTTTCTCCTGCTCAACGTCTCTGTGAATTTATCTTGCTGGCCTCTCAGCCCCCTGAACAGAAAGTCCATTTAATCCATACGCAGCACATTTCTAATTGCCCCCATTTCTTTATTTCTTTCTTCATTTTTGGCAGGGAATTCTTGGAACATCCTTAAAGTCAGCATTCAAGCTATTTGTTTCATTTTCTGGGGCGTTGAGTTAATTTCATCAGGATTTCTTAGGCGTCAAAATCCTGTTTTAAATAGCTCCAAAGAACCCTACCACTTTTATGTCTTGCAGCTCTCTTTTGAAATGTGATTAAATCTTAAGGAGTTAGTAACTTAAGAGCCAATAAAGAAGTCACCGTCCTTTCTCTTTAATGACTGCTGGAGAAGCATCTCTTGTCTTTCCAAGCCTGGTGAGGAAGTAGCTGCGGCACTGCCAGATAACTGATTTCCCAGTTTAGTATTAATTTTTCACTTAAATCACTTAAATGACTTCTCCCATTAGTAATGAGTACTGGCATCAAATGACCTTCCTGTGTTGTACAAAGCCCTTTTTCTGTTTGGATAACGTATCAGATAGCTGCTACGTGAGGGCTCAGTCTCTGTCTGGCCACCAAAAGTTTGGGTTTGCATCACTGTAAGAAAACAAGGGCTGGAGGGAGCAAGCCTTCCTTGGGGGCTGTTTCCCAGTCCTCGTTGTTCCTAAAGTTGTACAGATGTAGAACACTTCTGCAGAGCTTTTCTTCTTCCTACACCCTCAGCTCCTTTGGATAGCTCCAAATTTTGTTTGGAATGGGATGGAGAAGGTTTTCTTCTTGGCTTTCCTCATGGTTAGAGTAACCATTCTGTTTCTGCTGGATTTTGATCATGTTTAGTTTGAGCTGTTGTCTTACATGTTGAAAATGGAATACACCTGAAAGATTTGCAGAGGACTTTTTAGTTCCTGTGTATTTTTATGATGCTCAGCGGGCTGTCAGAAATAGAAAAACTTCTGCTGGATGGATCTCATGCTCTCTGAGTGAATGTCCCACTTTATTTGTAAAGAGAAGGAAATGCATCTCTACTTGTATACTATCCCTACCTGGTGGAACAGCACAAGGAACCCTTTCTTCTTATTTTCTGTACTCTATTTGCTGTTTTCTTCCAGCTTCTGACTTCTGATATAAAGTGGAAACGATAATGCAATCCTGTTAGTATAAGAAATTAAAGTCTTAAATTGTGAGATTAATTTGGTCTGAAGGTTGTGGTGATGACAACTATTTTTCTTTGGGCTTCTAACCAGGAAAAAGTGATGTGTTAGGGCAAAATCCCACCCTGAATTATTTTTCATATTCATTGGATGGCATGTTGTGTTGAGAATCAAGTGCACTGGATGGAGTAAGCTTCACATCTTTTCTTGGCAACTCTTAGCAGGCTCAGCACTGTCAGACTGGTGCCACAGTATCACCAAAATCTGCATCTAAGGCAGTGCAAGCCCTTAGGTGGCCCTGGTTCCTCGCAGAAGCAGCTGAGTGCCAGCCTGTCACTGGTAGAAAACCACACAGATGGCAGTGCGGCAGCAAACGCCAAACAACGTCTGAGGTTTTGGGGGAGTTCAGGTAACTTGCTGATTGCTGAAGATATCTTCAGCCAAGGATAAATTTATAGTGAGGTGATTTCAGGTGGAATCAGAATCACTGAGGTTGGGAAAGCGCTCTCAGATCCCCCAGCCCCCCCCCCCCACCCCCCCATGCCCACTGGGCCATGTCCCCAGTGCCACATCTCCATGGGGCTGGAACACCCCCAGGGATGGGGACTCCCTGGGAAGCCTGTTCCCCGCCATCACTGCCTTGCCAGGCTGCTGTACGGCCAGGTCAGCTTCATGCAGGGTCTGCAAGTGGCTTTGGGACATCTCCAGAGGAGGATCCTTCTGCCCTGTAGCTCAGCCATGAGCTATGGTGCATGGAAGAGGATTGAGATGCTCCCTCTCTCTCGCTCCCTGTTTTTAATGAGACTGGGTTCAAATGTGAAATGAATAGTCAGTATTTAATTGCTATTTTGCTGAGCGATCCAGATCCAAACAGGACTCATCAAAAATCTGTGCAAATTCAGCTCTCATCTTTCACTGCTGAGAACAAAGTGTCTGGAGTGGGACAGAGAGTAATGGTATCTGTCCTCCTCCGAAATTAATTAGGCAGAATGTGTTTTGTGTCCAGGAGACAAAGGCTTTAATTGTACCGCGTGGAGGTCTGACGTTTCCCCTTTTCCAGGGCTTTTGCAGAAGTGATTTTTGCATGAAGGACCCAGGCCTGGGGTGCAGGGCGGCAGGTAGGGCACGGCCTGCCCCTCACCCCTGCCTGGAGGGGAGCACGGAGCAGCAGTGGGGATGGGGACACAGGGGCAATGCCAAAAAACAACGACCACCAGAAACAGAGAAAGGGAAATCGTTGATATTTGAAGTGAAAGCAGCCATCCTATGGCTGTATGTTTGTTTCATTCTAATGCATGAAATGCAATGCAATGTTAAATCACTACTTTGATTTTAAAATACAACTTCTTACATAATAAGTCCACTGTATTGGTACCTAACAAAAAGTACAAGTGTCCATTACTGTTTTTTTTTTTAAAAAAAATGAGTTAGCACTTCTTTGAGGAAGCTTTTTCAAGGTCCTGTCTCCTTTGGAAACTTTGAAAATACAAGGGCAGATGAGCTGTGCAAAGGGAAAACTTAATTCACCTTAGGAATCCTGCTAACATCTCCCATGCTTGTAGATTTTATTTTAAAGGAGATGCCCCCAAAACATAAAAACAAACAAAAATTAGTCATAATCAGCTGATTTAATGCCTTGAGGAGCTGAAACTTAAGTTCTATATAGTGATAAATTATGATTATTGCAATACCTGCATTTTTTAAACTCAATAACCTGCAATCAGACATCCAATAACACTTCAGGCAGGCTGAATAATTCAGCCCCATCTTTTTTTTAATGTTGGAAGCCTTTTGAAATGGACTGATTCTTATCTTCTGCTGTAGTCATTAAGGTGTCATTTAAAACCCACACATCCTTTATGACAGCTTTATGCCTCCCGAAGGGTTACACTGTGCAAAGATAAATGCATTCCTTAAGTTTTTAGCCATGAATTCCATATCAAAGGAAGGCAGCAGATTGGCATCTTTTAGATTCAAACCCTTCATTAGCTCATATTTAGGAGGAGCTGGGTCAGGTCAGAGAGCACTCAGCATTACTCACATCCCAGGGATCCAGCTGTATTGCTGCTGGAGGCTCGACCCTCCTTGTCTTTTTCCTGTCTTACGCAGCTCATGCTGACAGTTGTCAGACACACAAAATTAACACAGGATCATGGAAACCTGCTGTTCCCCCCCCCCAGTATTCCGTGTGAATTTCCAATTTTAGAGCTCTCTATTTTTGTCTCTCCATATGCTCCCTCATCAACTGGAGCCGAGCAGTCTCTTGGTTATGGGAAACATGGGAAGCATCTGTGAGATTCAGGAGTCCAACAGCACTTCTCTCTCATCAGGAAGCAGACATTGCTCTGAGTAACAAACGTCGGGTCCAGCAGCAAACCTTTCTGCACTGAGTGCTCCTTGGTCATCCTGCGGATAGCTCAAAGCACTTCTGCGTTGACAGGAGGGGTTAATTATTGCTGTTACAAGGGGGTGGAAGATACCAGCTTGTTTGCTTTGCTGTTTGCTCTTGTGAGGGAGTGACTCTGAGCGTATCTACTGCTTTGTGCATCCGCAGCCTGTTAGGTGAATGGTGGAGTGGTGTTCCTCAGGGGTGGGCACTGGGACCAGTGCCGTTCAACATCTTTGGTGACATGGACAGTGGGACTGAGTGCACCCTCAGCAAGTCTGCAGATGGTGCCAAGCTGTGTGGTGCAGTTGACACGCCAGAGGGAAGGGATGCCATCCAGAGGGACCTGGACAGGCTGGAGAGGTGGGCCCATGCCAACATCATCAAGTCCAACAAGGCCAAGTGCAAGGTCCTGCACCTGGGTTGGGGCAATCCCAAGCACACATACAGGCTGGGTGGAGAATGGCTTGAGAGTAGTCCTGAGGAGAAGGATTTGGGGGTGTGTGTTGATGAGAAGCTCACCATGAGCCGGCAGTGTGCGCTTGCAGCCCAGAAGGCCA
>WBMW01005278.1:102416-128526 GCA_013396635.1 Penelope pileata
ATTTCCTTCTGCATTACAGGAGTGAGAACAATCCCCTGCAATTAGAATTGCCTGAGAAATGCCATTCGTTGCTTTGGTTTTGTTCTTCTGTGGAAAGTGCTGAAAGCTTTCGTTTTCTTGTAAATTTTCCCAGGAGCGGGGTAAGGTTTTGTGATGGGAAACTCAAACAAAAGAATGCAGTGAAAATGTCACCACTCAGAGCCAAACAAGACCTCTGTAATTCCTGCCCCCATCACAGTGGGAGGGGAAAGCCAGATGATTATTATTTTCCTTTAACTAAAATGAGAAGTTCTTACTGACAGAGAAATCTGAACCTGGTTTGTTTCTTGCCTTGGGGGAAAAAATCGAAACCAAAAGACTCCAGGCAGATCCAGACCTGAGAAGTTATCTGCCTGGAGTGTATGTGTTTGGTAGGACTGCAGATGGGGCTTTTGGCTTGTTAGCCACCTACTCTGTAATGCAGAAATCTTGGCAGAAAGGGAGGAGTGTCCGAGTGAGTCAAGCTCCTGAGACAGCTCCGTACCTTCCTGCGCAATGGGAGTACAGGGCTCTATTTTTGTAAGCTTAGCACTTATTCACTGTGATCATGCCCGAATTATAAATGAATAGGATAATGAGGGCTATTAAAATAATTTTTCATCACGGATAATAAATGAATAAGACAATTTAACGTCCACACATACATCTCCAGGATTAATTCTGCAGGGGGTGAAGCAAGCTGTCCTCTTCCCAGGGTGGCTGTGGGGATGCTCAGTGTCCATGGGTGCCCTTGAAAAAGCCAGCATTAGCCAGGCTCAGTTTGATTCTTCATGAAAGCATCATGTTCCTGAAATATTTCAGTCATTTAAATAAGTGCAGGGGCACATTCCTGCTCCGTGTCCTACTTAATGTAGCATTAGTGGATTGGTCACCTCATGCTGCATGAATAATGGAAATACACATTCAGCAATGTTTACAGGAATAAAAGCATGGCATTAAGTCCTGCTGCTCCCCCCTGTAATTTGTGAGTGCTTCCACAGCCATTGGCTGTTCTTGGGGATGCTTTGGAGCCCTGCATGACCTGCATGTTGAAAATGTATTTTCCAAAATGGAAATATTTATTTACCTGTGGTTTGAGGCTTGTTATTTTTTTCCTGCTTCAAAATAGTTTAAGTTATGCAGCTATGGAGCGGGGCTAATTTCACGTGCTTTGGCAGCTGTGCCTCAGAAGCGGTGAAAAAAGTGGTCTTGAAAGAACACAGGCTGCAAGTCTTTGTCCAACGCATTTGGCAAACTTGTCAGGCTGCCCTGGGAGCGTGCAGGGAGCAAGCTGAGAGCTGTCCACAGCCAGGGGAGGGGATGTGCCTGGCAGGGAGCTCTCTGTGGGGCTCTCCAGTTCCCAGCACCGCTCTGGTGGGAGCCAGTGAAGTCCAGGCCAGGTAAAGTGGCACCATCTGTTGCATAGGACTGCAGAGAAATGTTGGCTCTGCTTGAAAAACAATCCCGACAATTCTTTGAAAATCATTTCCATGGGATTTTCTTCTTAGTTTTTGACCAGCTTAAAAGAACTGGGCTTTTGGCTAAGAAGCAGAAAACAAAAGCCAATTTTGGTAATCATCTCTGTCTGGCTTTGGGGAAAAAAATTAAGACTATGCAAACGAAACGTTGGGAGCAGCTCTGCATGGTGGTCTGCAGCACGTGGTGAGCTGTGTTAGGCAGGAGACAGCCAGGAGAGAAAAAGCAGCTTGGTTTCTCACCTCAACCCCCTCAGCTGTGGGATCTTTAGCTCCCTTCAGCACCCTGAACAAATTCACCAGCCTTTGGCTACTGTGCCTGGCTCTGTGTCTTGGCAGGGGGCTTGGAAATAGATGGTTTGTAAAGTTCCTGCCAAGCCAAAGGAGCCTACGATTCTGTGTCTTAAACTTTCACTAATGAGTCGAGGGCTATTTTCCCACCTAATAAATGATTTCTGAATCACATTTGCATTTAGGCACCTGAAATCAGCCTAAGTCTACCTGCAGGCTCCCAAGCCCCAGCTCAGATCTAGCCTGGAGCGTGACTTGAAGTAAGGAATTAAGCAGTTCAAATAGGGGGCCCCCCAACCCGGCCCGAAAGCTGGCTGGGCTGGCTGTTCTTCCTGGGTGGATTTGCTTTATAATGGAGAAATCTTTTATTTGTTGCTTCAGATGAGAAAATATCCGCAGGTACTGTGCTTTGCTAACAGGCTGACAGCTGCCACCTGCCTGGAAGAGAAAAGCTGAATCGTTCAGGAAACCGCTGTGTTGGAGTCCACTCCAAACCCTCGTTAATTACAAACAAGTAATGGAAGTAGCTCCAGCCCTGAGTTGTTGATGATTTTTTTTTTTTTCCACTTACAAAAGCCATGTTCGGTTCCTGATTCCTCTAAACCCAGACAGCCACTTGTTTAAGGAGCTCCGGTTTGCCACCCTGAGTGCACCCCGTGGTGGCTCTCCCTTTGCTGGAAAGCAAGGAGAGAGTCACGCCATGGGAGCGGAGAGCTGTTAGTGCAGCTGGCTGGTGGAAGCTTTCTTAGCTTCCAAACACATCTCTGCTTTTAACGTGTGCTGTTTGCTTACAACAGAACCTGCTTCCACGTATGAACCCAGCACCACCAGGGTGAGGAGTGGCAGCAGATGGAAGGCAAGCGAAGCAGCTCTTTGATTTTGCTCCAGCTGTGCAAGTGGGGACTTAAGTGAAGTGCTGCTGTTTGGTTCCCAGCTGAGAAGAAGGCTGCTGGAGGAAATAACTGCCCATTTCCAAATTGCTGTGGGTTGCCTGGAAGAAGGAGCAAAGCAGAATGGGCTGCAGTGGATCACAGGGCTAACGAGTGTTGCTTTCTGCATGGTTAAGCATGCAGTGAACTAAAATGGAGTCACAGAGAGGAGTTTGGTGTCTCTTTGTGGCTTCATGCGTGACAACAGCTTAAGCTACTCAGACTATTACAGAAAGAAAATTAGATTAATTGCTGGTGAATCTTTTCCAACCCCGCTTCTAGCGGATGTAATTTTTTTTTTTTTCAGCGCAAGATGTATTAAAAGTAAAATGCATGAGCACCTGGGGAAAGAAGAAGTAGTTTTTATTATTATGAAGTAAATGTATTCCACCTGAGGGGATACACGAGAGCACTGTGTGGTCAGGGCCATGAAGGCAGTGGCCGTGGAAGCCAGCACTGTCCAGCAGCTCCCGAGTATGAGCTGGGATGTGGGAGGATGCAGCATGTGGTGACTGAAGGCATCACTGCTCATCTGGGTAATCTATAAAAAAGAATGGTGACTTCTGCATTTGCCATGAGAATAATCAACGCTGGATGGGATGCTGCCAATATCCACTTACCCTGGATGAGAGGACTTGGTCTAACCATGTCCTAGCAGTAGAATTTGGTCTGTTCTGCTCCTACCGGTGTGTGACCATGCGATGTCCTGTGCTCCAGGCTTGGTGGTAGCACGTGGTCACGTTGAGTGTGTTTGCTGCGATAACTCATCATGCTTTTAAAACACAGTTGCCCTTTGGGCTGTGCCTCTGCCATGCTTTGCTTCCCTTTTCCCTCCTTATTTACTTTTTACTTTTGTGCAGGATATTCCTGGCTTAATTTGACCAGCACAACAACCTGCTCAGGTAAGACCCGATCTCCTTCAGTGATTTAGGATTGCTACAGTCAGCAACAAATCACCTTTCCTGCTCTGATCAGTGTCTGCCTGCAGCTCCTGTCTGGTTTTCTAAGAGCACAATGATTCTTATCTATCTCAGATTTTAACATCTGTGGCAGAGAGCAGCTACTGCAGTGCAGGGCTTGGAACCCCTCATCTTGCTCTGCAGGACCTGTGCCATGCACAGGGCTCCTCTTCCCTGAGGGGCTGCAGGCTCCTGGGGGAACCAGAGACCCATGGGGTGGCACAAGTGTCCCCAGGTCCCACCTGCACCCCAGGATCCTGTTGAGGATGTTGCTGAGGAGGCCCATTGCTTGCCAGTGGTACCTCCAGCCAGTTTTGTGGCAGAAGGAAAGGATGGCATCAGAGGGACCTGGACAGGTTAGAGAAGTGGGCACGTCATCCTAATGAGGTTCAGCAAGGCCAAGTGCAAGGTGCTGCACCTGGGTTAGGGCAATCCCAGCTATGGGTGCAGACTGGGAGAAGAACTCCTTGAGAGCAGCCCTGCCAAGAAGGACCTGGGGGTCCTGGTGGAGGAAAGCTGCCCACGAGCCAGCAGTGTGCCCTGCAGCCCGGCAGGCCAACGGTACCCTGGGCTGCATCAACAGAGGGGTGGCAGCGGGGCAGGGAGGGGACTGTCCCCTCTGCTCTGCCCTCGGGAGGCCCCACCTGGAGCTCTGCATCCAGGCCTGGGGCCCCCAGCACAGGAAGGATGTGGGGTGGGTCCAGAGGAAGGCACGAGGGTGCTCAGAGGCTGCAGCACCTCTGCTGGGAAGAAGGGCTGAGGAAGCTGGGGGTGTTCAGCCTGGAGGAGAGAAGGCCCTGGGGAGACCTCACTGCAGCCTTCCAGCACTTAAAGGCAGCTTATAAACAAGAGGAGAGCGACTTTTTACACAGGCAGATCGTGATAAGACACCCCATCCCTGGAGGTGCCCGAGGCCATGGGTGGGCCCTGGGCTGCTGAGCTGGGGGCACCCAGCCCATGGCAGGGGTGGGGCTGGGGGCTGTGAGGTCCCTTCCAACCCAACCACGCTGTGATTCTGTGGTTCTGTGAGTTTTCTTTGTATCCAAGGGCTCACCTCGCTGAACTCACCCTCCTTTGAGTGCCCCGTGTTTCCTTTCTCAAACCTGGAGGCCCCACAGGCAGCGAACCGAGGGGGGCTATCGCCTGACCGTGCTTGTGAAGAAGGATTTTTCCTGTAAAAAACTGCATTGCGCTGCTCTGTGAGTGCAGCGTGCCGGTACCACAGCCTGCCGACAAGATGGCTCCTGGTCAGGTGTCTGAGGAGGTTTGTTGCAGAAATAGTGCACAGCCCCAGCATATGGTAATTAGAGATAAGCAAACAGTTGAAATAAAATCTCTTAAATTATACCGCGCAGTGCAGAAGGAAGTGTGAGGCACATAAACAAACAGGTTTTCTTCCCTAGCTGCAGACAGTGTTAGCAGGTGATTCACTAGCAGCGTCTCTCCCTCGTCTAGTTCATTAGATTGTCATTAATTTACACCTGTGTTTTGTGAGTTACAGCAAAACACCGGCTCACAAAACACCCCGTGTTTTGCAGTGCTTACAAGGAGGGAATGTAGCCAAACAAAGTGAACTCCCTCGGAAAATTAGGAGAGTGTTGTGTCATTCCCCCCAAAGCAATTTGTTAAACCAGGTGTTTCTGAAGTCTTATTTTTGAAGTGCATCAGCAGGCTTGAAAGCAATTGTGAGACCCCTTGTCCTACTCACAATGTAATTTCTTTTGACCTATTTGTAGCTTATCAATTCAGGAGCTAAAGAAATCCGTTGTCTTGTCCAGAAAACACAAGGAAATGGCATTTCCAATGGATACTGCAATAACTCCTTAATGGGAAGAAAAGCGCAGTGCAAATGGCTGTAACCAGGGGCTGGCTTTTGAAAAGAACTCTGTTTCCCCCCTCATTGCTGTGCCAGGATTTATGTTGCTTTGTTCCATTTTCAGGTGTTTTTGGAGTCAGTGAAAATCTGTACCTTGACACGGTGGAGACAGGCCTGAGGTGTTGCAGAGACTGCTGGAGATGCTGCAAGCAGACATCAGTGGGAAACTCCTGTTCGGGCAGGCTGTCTTCTCTTGGAGAAACCTTGCAGAGATCACGCTGGGAAAGCTGTGAGTACTGGGTGCTGTGTATGGGTGTTCATTGTGGGTTAAGGATGTGTGGAAGTGTTTCTTGGAACCTACTCTTGGGAAGTTCAGACGTGTGTTTAATTCAGGATCATCCACCTGGCTCAGTGTTGCTGAACTAACGTTCCCCTTGCTTCGCTGTCTCTGGGGAGGTCTGATCACGGGGTGCAGCAATGTGTCCCCATGCTGTCCCCAAAGGCAGCAGTTCCCCAGTGACCCTGGGGCAAGGTACTTGGGCAGGATGGTGTCTGCAGGGCTGGGGCATCAGGCAGAGCTCTTGGCACCGGGAGCTGTGCTGCAGTGGGTCTGCAGGGCAAGCAGCCACTCGAGGCATAGGCTGGTCTTCCTGAGTGTTTGGTTAACCCCACTGCTAACGGTGCATGTCTTCTTTGTACTTCGAGCTTTGTCGTGCTCAGTTCCCCATTGCTAGATTTTAGGATGTCTTTTAACAAGACTAATTGCTTTTCTATTGTATTTTTTAAAAAATGGGGGTGTTTGTAGGCTGTAACCAAGTCAGCGCATATGCAGCCTATTAATCTGCGTTCATTTTCCTCCTGAATTAAAAATTGTGTGACCATGAACTACTCTTTTATTGAAGCTAAATCCACTCCCCCAGGCAGTATGTCTTTCTTGAAATGCCGAGGCAGGAGTCCTACCAAGGCAAAAGTAGGGGATTTTGATTAAGTCAGCATCCTGGAGATGCATCTTAAACAATATGAGAAGTCCCAGGGTGGAATAGGAAACACGACAGTGTTCCATCATGTGAACGTTCAATCTGACATCCTCTATTCACTGACCATCTGTCATTAGCAATGCTACCTGCACAGAGCCCAATAACTTCTGATTAAAATAGACCTGCTATTTTTGAAAAGCAGTCTATCACCAAGAGCTGGCGAGTTTGCCACTCTGCTTCACAAGCTGCTTCAGGGGCCAGAAACTGTCACATCAGAAGTGTGAAAGTCCCCTACCTCAGCTGTTCTGTGATTTTCCAACCCCAGATTTTTGCTGATTTGCCTGCCAGAGATCTACAGCATGTGAATGAAGGAGGGCAAAAACGTTGGAGGAAGATTTTTGCTGAAATATCTGGTTCTTCCTGTGCCACCCATCCAGGAACAGGCACAAAGGGAGGTGCTCATCGCAGCCCCCAGCAGACATTTAGGATTTAGCCCACGCTGGTGGGAGGTCAGCCCAGTCCGTGTGGTCACCTGTCCTCATCTGCATCTCCATCTCTGAAGGATCGAGGATGATGGAGGGGAAATGGCAGCTCTTCCCACAAAGGCTGATGGCTGTAGGAGCAGAGATCTGCCATACCTTCACGAGTGCCTTGGTTTGCAGTGCGGTCCCCATCTGCTGCGTGTGAAAATGGCAATGTCAGCCATAAAATATTGGAAGTCTGACTCCAGCACAAAGTTCCCTGACAATTTAATAAGAATTCCTCGTGGTGCTTCACGGGCTCTGTCATGGTTCTGACACGATGCCTCAGGCAGGATGGATTGCACAGGCTCCCGGGCACTTTCCAGGAGGGAATTGCTCTGGCCAATATGGATGAGTCAGCTCAGTATCTCACTCTATCATCACGGGCTGAGACCTTGCATCCTGCAAACTGAGGCCAACCTCACCGTTCCCGGCCCGTTCTTTTGCCGTGAGACAAGATAGAGGATGCTGCCGTTGCCTCCTTGAATGGCTGACACGTAATCCTTAATGGGACGCTGGGTTTAATAAATGCACGACCACACTGCTTGTACAGGAAAGCTTTGCATCCTGTGTGTAATCACACAGAGCCAACAGGGATGAACACAACCTTTTCTCTACTTATTTTCCTGAAATCTGTAGTATATCCCAAATAAATCTTAGCAGAAGGTTTCATTTTTCCTTTTGCTGGGTCGATACTCAGCTTGCAGGGAGCTGATACATCTGTTTATTTTCTTCATCATCTTGCAGGGTGCGCAGAGAGCACAGCACCATGAAAAAGAACTGGCTGGAAAAGAGAGGCTGTTATTTCCTCTTATCTCAGCCCATGATTTGTGAAAAGAGCTGACATAAGATTTAATAAATATTCAGTTAAAAGGGAAGAAAAATGCTTTCTGCAGTGCTTCAGCTTTTGACTAGAGGAAATAAAAATAAAAAGAATTCTCCTGGTTGAAAATTTCTGATTTCTAGGTAGCTTTGTTAAAAGAAGAGGAGGGAAGACTGTTCCCAGATTAAAATACCAGGCTGATGTGCTTGATCAGTGCCTCGAGACAATCTGTGCAGTCACACATAGCAGCGAGTTCCCTATCAGAACTCCATCCCAGCTCCTGGATGATGTTTGAAAGGGGAAATAAATATGTGAGTGGAAGATAAACAGATCCATAATGCAGAGACAACGGGGATGGATGATACGTGTCAGGGCAGACAAAACCCAGGTGTTACAAAGGAGTGGATCGCTGTTAGGGCCCTGACTGAAGAAGTTTCCTGGTATTCACAGAATCATAGAATCGTTTGGGTTGGACGAGTATTTCTTGAACAGCTCTCACTGCTGTCATACAGCAGCAGCCTGGCTCCCACATCACCTCTATACAGCACCATCCTGAGCAGCAGTGTGATGCTGGAGGTCCGCAGGGAAGGGCAGGTCAGCACTGCACGGCTCTGGGTGTCGGGGTGCGATGCGAGCAGGTGGCTGCTGCAGGAGGGACGTGGGTGTGGACACAGCTACGATGGTAAGAGCGAGTGTTTTTGGGGTTGAAGGGAGGACATGGCATTGTTCCAGCAGAAAAATTCCTCCTGACAATTCAGCTCTGCCCTGGGGGATGGTGCCAGCAGAGCAGAGCTGTGGCTACAGATGCTCCTTCATCTTCTTGATTTTTTTTTTGTGATCATTCAAACAAACAAGCAAAGGCAGCGGCAAGCTTATTGCCTTTGGGACCAGAGTGGCTGGCTGCTTAGTGACAGGCAAAACTTGGGATGAGAGTTTGCTTGAAGAGCGCTGTGATTCCTCCCTGGCTGTGCTCAGGGGCTCCTTGCTGCAGGTTTTGGTGGGGCAGGCAGTGCCCGTCCCCAGCTATTGGCACCTGCAGCAGCAGCAGGTTGCTTCGTGCTGTCCATCCAGATAAATGTGTCTGTGATGGCTCGCTTGGAGAGTCATCTGCTTTCTGAGTCATCTGCTGCCTCCAATGAGGATATTACAGAGCCATGATATATAAAACCAACCATTTGGAAACAGCCATCTTTAGTCATTAATGCCATTTTAATAATGACAAAGCTCCCGGTTAAAAATAACCCTTTGATCTTTGAGAGGCTTGAAAATGAGCAGAACAGAGATGAAGTTCAGTTCTGATTACCTGCAAATGTCTGCACACAGTGCTCTGCCCTTTGGGACCGAGGGACTGTACTTGTTCAAAAGAAAAAACTTAATTAAATTAAAATGAGGATCAACAGCGATTTGAAACAAACAAGGTTAAAAATTAGAAATGCTTTGACTTCTGGCTGAAAAGAGAGGTCTCAGAGGAGAAGGCAGTGAACAGACAGAAGTATTATTCATGAACATTCCACTGGCTTTTAAACAGGAGTTTGCTTTGACTGCTGGATCGTGCATCGAGTGGCAGTGATCTGTCAAAAAACTGTGTTTCATCTCTGGTGCAGGGAACTTTTCTCAGGAACTGCTTGCTGTCCTGTTAGAAGGTTATTGAGTGCTGCATGACACCTGAAAAATGGCCTGTGGAACTGCACGGTGAGTGCTGGGAAATACAGGAGCTGCAGATGCAGGTAACTCCGCTGGGTGAGAAGGGTGGTGGTTACTCAGCAGGAATCTATTGGAGGAGAGCAAGCTTTGCCCCAGCCAGGGGCTGACAGGCCAGATGTTGGCCCCAGAGAAGCACAGAGCATCCTGAGAGCTGCACCAGGAGCTGCAGCATCCCTGAGTGCACCTGGGTGGAAGGGGACAGAGGCAGAACCACGTGGCTGTGCTGCAGGGTCCCTGCTCAGCTCAGAGCCAGCGGGACCTGCCCTGGGGCCTGGCACTGTGGCGGGCACTGAGTGCCAGCGTGTCCATTGCATCTGGTAGATGCACCACGATTACTGAGCAGTCAGCAGGAGCAAGGCTTTGCTTGGCCAACATGGATGATTTTAACCCATAACCCAGGATTTTTATCTTATTATTATTTGGTGTGCATGTACATAGACATTTCTTTCTAATGCGGATTATTTCCACAGAAGATGCAACTCCTGGACTGAAGAAATTTAGCTGGTTTGCAAGATTTAAAAGTACCACAGAGTTTTAGAATGCAAGCTCCAAGGTGCTGCAGAGCTTTGCTCCAACAGCAAACCAAGGTGTCTGTAATTGCTGTGGTGGTTGTAAGGAAACTGGGCTACCTGGAGGCAAAGCTGTAAGTTAGGTATGAAATGAGAAACTCATTACCCACTGCACAGAGAGAAGCCACAGCAATTAGTAATCACATTGGTGTTATTTAGATCAGTCTCAGCCAGGAAAAATCATCCATACAGTCTGTTACATAAGAGGAGAACAGACAGATTGCAAGTTTTCGCATTGCTATTATTTCTCCTGTTTTGGCTTTCTTCTCTTTCACCACCCCAGATATTCTGAGGGTGCATCCCCAGCTCACTAGCAGCAGACTTCTTGCTTAAGAGCAGCTGCAGAGAGGTGCAGCATCCCTTCCCTGTGTGCTGAGAAACTGGAAAACACCAGTGTGCTCCTGGGCACCCACAGACACCTCCCTCTGCAGCCCTGCAAAAGGAGCTGTCAGCGTGGGCACTGCTTATCTCGCAATAAATCCCACTCCCTGTGTCAGACCTGTGGGAGCGATGGGCTTCTGGGTGTGTGTTTCTGCTCTGCAAGAGTGGACGAGAGGAGGGTGCCCTGTGAAGGAGCTGCCCATCACGCTTCCCTTTGGCTTCAGCAGATGCTGAGGTCTGGCCGTGCTGTCTGCGCTGCGGGGCAGGCGCTGGGCCATTACAGCTGTCCGTTGGCTGGGACTTGGGTTGCCAAGGTGATGGATTTCAAAAGGCCAAATCCGCGCTCCGTTTTCAAAGGCTGGGTTGTTTCTTTTTGATCTGCAAACCAGGGGGAAAAACATAGACAGGACTGCTGGCTTGTTTGTTCTGTTTTGTTTTGTTCCTGTATGACAACCTGAATGCTCTTGGCAACTGAATGCGTTGGGTTGAGAACTCAGGGTGAGTCCTGACACTGAGTCAAGTTGCTAAAGTCACTGTCAGCTCACTGAAGTATTTCTGAAAAAGACAGCATCTAAATGCTGAGCCTGTGAATTCTCTCATAGGCTCTAATTCATGGACAGAGTGTTAC
This sequence comes from Penelope pileata, assembly GCA_013396635.1. Taxonomy (NCBI): domain Eukaryota; kingdom Metazoa; phylum Chordata; class Aves; order Galliformes; family Cracidae; genus Penelope; species Penelope pileata. The sequence goes on from WBMW01005278.1 coordinate 113,508, forward strand.
AGTGGGGTTGGCACTCACGTGCTTTACCGTGTGGTGGGGGTACCCATGAGCATCCAGGCTGCTGTCCTGCAAGGACATTAGATAGAAGCAACAGTTCTTGATCAGCAGAGCTCATTGGAGGAATTCACCTCATAGGGGGAGACTGGGATCAGCGTGAGAGCACATGTGCAGCAAGCAAGAAATTGCTTGCAGATCCATGGTATTTTAATCGTGCTGGCAGTGGATTAGACTCAAAGCTAATACTTTTACCTTGGCCTTTTGTTGACTCCTTAAGTTAATGCTTTTTATCCTCAGCTCTGAAGAAAGATCTCCTGACTCAGCTGCTCAGACCCCAGCAACAGGTGAGGAACCTTGTGCAGCGTGGTATGGTGAATTTAAGCCCATCTTCCCCAAATGCAGCTTTCATGGTTGAGGGAATACAATAATTAAAGCACGTGATACTCAGTTTTTGCAAATGTGTGCGTCAAACGTATTTCACCCCCGCAGTATAATGGATGCCCAGAATTAGGCAAAATAACTCTATGTTTGCACATTGCTCTAAGCTGCCTGCCTGTGCCTGGGCATTCTTGATCTCTCCTACTTTGCCATGCCCACAGGGTTTATTAGGTGACTGCTCTACCATTTTTGGGCCCAAAGCAATATAGGCAAATTATATAAGATTTCCATTTTTCTGCAGAAATTTAGCCTGCAAAGAGTTTGTAGTGGGGATCTGGCTCACATAAGAGCTTGGCTGGCCAAAACCAACACCCAAATGGATTCTTTTCAGCAGACAGTACTGCTGATGTACATGCAGCCCTTCCCACTAACACTATATTTGGCCTGAGAGAGAGAATTGAGTTTTTGCAGTGTAACAAACCATTACAACTCCCACCTGTACACTCAAACTGGAACAGACACCAGAATTCACCTTCCCCTTGCCGGCAATGAAGAGTTCAGTGCCTTCAGCTTGGGCAGCTGTGGACTAAGCTCGTACCTGGGCAGTTTCTGCAGCGAGGCTGATGGATGGCAGCTGGCACACAGCAGCCCAGTTTGGTGTCAAAGCCCTCAAGCAAATGATGTCCCTCATTTCCAGCCTGAGGCATGGGGGGGTTGTTACAGAAATGCCAGCAATGTCCTGACATCCATCTGCTTGGGTCAGAGGTTGCTAACATGTAACCTGTTGGAAGCATCTTTCCTGTTGTTTTGGCTGACCTCTGCGTGCTGCTGTGCCTGCACGAAAGCACCGGATGAGCCTTGGTGCTGTGCCAGTGCCAGCACCTGGTGCCATCCTCGTGCATCAGCTCTCTGCTGCCTGTGTGTCAGAAGATGTCAGTGTTGATGCTGGCTGCTGGCTTGCTGGCACGGGCAGCACTGCTGCTTGTGTGCTTCTTGTGCAGAGATCTGTGCCTCAGTGCTGCTGTGCAGGCAGGGTGGAAGCACTTGTGTCTGCACCCGTGCCATTTGGTGCGAGCTGCCCTGTGCTGGTGGCTCGGGGCTCTGCTGGCCTTGTGCTGCTCCCCACATCGCTGGGTCCTGGTGGCTGAACACGCACTGAACAGAGCTCTCAGTTACTCTCTGCTGCTTTAGTGCCTGCATTTCCCTCCACTTGGTGTCTTTGCTAATACAGAGACTTTCACACAGGTCTGGAAGCGTGAGTCTTATTGTTATCAAGGTTTTAACTTCAGCTGCCGTGGAGATTGCAACCTTGCATATGCTGACTTGTTTTTTGATGTAACGCTTGTTATGGTTCAACTTGTAGTTCACACTCAATTATTTACTGTCTTTAAGAAACAAGACTACTCCTCTTCTGCCTAAACTGTGGCTACTTCTAATGTTTGTTGAAATGTTCTGCTTCTCAGCATGTGTTCCTTGTCTACATCCGTCACTTCTGAAATTTCAGGAGCATAGGGCAAGGGCAAGTATAAAAGGCAAAATCCTACTTTTAAGAGATCAGAGCTGACTATCCTGCAGGTCTCCTTGCATTGCAGAATATGTCCCCAAACCGGAACAAGCCCCGTCCTGCTGGCAGCTCTTGGCACTTTAGGGTGCCTGTGTCAGAGATGCATTATACCCTGTGTCATCTAGAGGGGTATTAGGTCCCACTGGGAGACAGCATTTCTCCCTCTGCTGGTTCTGATCCATCCAGAGCAGGCTCGCCTTATAGCATCTGCTTGCCTCTGGTGTGCCCTCAAAGCCTGTCCTCTGATGAGCTGCTCTGCTGTGAGGTCATCTCCTTGGCAAGGAGCACCACGTGCAGTGCAGACACAGCAAGCTCACCTTGCCTGGGCTGCGGTCACCTTCTGTCAGTGAGCCCGGGAGCAGGATGGTTGCTGGTGGGAGAGGGACACAGCTTCTCAGACAGTATCCAGTGGGTGGTGGTGGAATGGAGGCTGCCTGTGAGGTCACAGCATTCTTCCCAAATGACCTTGTAGAATTCCTCCTGAAAATTCCACTCTACTTTCACTTCCAACCCTACACAAAGGGGGAGTCCTCAAAGGGTTGTGAAGCGAGTGGAGCGCCGAGAGCAGAGTAAGGTCTGTAATGTGCACATTCAAGGCATTTCCCTTCAGAACAAAACCAAGGAAGAGTTTGTATACTTGCCAAAAAGCAAGAGCAGCCAGAATTTCTACTCCTCTGCTCTGGAAGTTTAAGCTTTGAGACAGATGTGGAGCACCGTATGGTCAGAGGGATCTGTTTCTTCTGTTACAGCTGGAAATGGGTTTCTGGATTTAATTATGGCAACTTGCTGCAGCTACCTGGAAGGTTTGTAGAGCAGAGCCAGGCAAGGTTGGGATGGATCTTCTCAGCCACAGTGCTGGTATCTCTCTGAAGTCGTAGTCATAGAATCATTACAGTTGGAAAAGCCATCCAAGATCCCTCAGCCCAGCCCCACCCACCCCCCCATGCCACTGAGCCATGTCCCCAGTGCCACATCCCCACGGGGCTGGAACACCCCCAGGAACAGTGACTGCCCCACTCCCTGGGAGCTGTGCCAGTGCCTGACTGCTCTTTCTAAAGAGAAATGTTCCCCAATACCCAACCGGACCTTCCCCTGGCACAGCTTAAGGCTGTTACCTCTCATCCCATCGCTGTTACCGGGAGCAGAGTCATCTTGTCAGGGCAGCCTGTGCAGTGCAGAGCTGAGCAGCCAGACAAGGGCTCATTCTGGAGGAGGTGGTTCTTTGGGGATTTCCTGCGTGTTGAGGTGGCATTATGTTTGTGTCATGTAGCCTTGCTGAGAAATAGTGAGTACCAGTCTGAGAGGAATGCCATGGTAACCTGACAGCGTTGCTTCCATTATCTGAGCTGGTTTAATAGAGACAGCTTGAGTATCCCTTCACAGCTCGACGTAATGTCTTACAGATGCATCCTTTGTGGTCTCATACAGTAAAGTAAGAGGCTGAGGCTCCAAAGTAAAACATCACTCTGCCCTCCCTTGCCAGTCTTTGTACTTAAAATTTCTCTTCTTTATCTCCTTGCTCTCATGGGACTGCATTAGCGTAAGGACTGGAATTTGTACCAGACTCTGCAGGCAGTGATGTGATCTTCACTGCCTCTGTTGGTTTCATCCTCAGATACAGAGTGCTGGCATGGCCATTACAGTGCTGTATAATTCTGGAAGCTTTCTGTGTTCGGTTTTCCACAGTCCTCTATGGCATGACTAGTGCTCCTGTGATGTGGAAAAAGTGGAGAAGGTGATATCTTTCTGTTTAGATGTTATGAGGTAGTCCTAATCTCTTAGGGCAATTTATGTTTTTCTATCTATTTGTACATACAGATTTCTTATCTATCGCAAAGGTGGTGGCATCTAGAAAAAACTTAATGGGATTTCTGCTGCTGTTGGTGTTTCCTGGGCTGGAGGCCATGTTATTTGTATCTCTCAGGGCTCTTTCCTCCTGTGGAGTATGGAGAAGATGGGAAACATGAACATTCTTTCCTCTACCAGGTAGTTAAGTGGTTCTTTTCTGGAGCTGGTTACCCGAGATTCTCATCATAAGTCACTGAAAACCTGTTGCATCCCAGCAAAAAGGAAGGACTGGTTGGCCAGCTGTGAGCAATGCTGGCCATGCTGTACCCAAGACCTCAGTAGCCAGAGAAAAAGAAAACGACGTGGGATCCGGTGAGCACTGGAGGGCAGTTCTTATCAGCTGAAGAACTGACCTGCATCTTTGTGATTTGTAATTTGGAAAGCTGTGGTGGAAAATAGGGGAATTCCTTGCTGGTGTATCGTGGTCACTCATCATTTCCTACGTGTCGTTCCAGTCCCAGGAAGTTCTCTGTCTCGGGCACTGTATTACAGCAGCCTCACCTGCTGGCTCCTTCCCCTGCACTGACACATTTTCTAATAGGCCGTGACACGGCTGACGGTTGAACCCTTTGCTGCCTTATTTGCTGTGAAAGGTTACCGACTTGAGTGAAATGTGTTTAGAAGGTAAGACATTTGGCCTGGGGTTTAACCTTCAGAGCGCTGGGAGCAGGGGAATTTGACTTCAGATATTGAGCGCACCCAGAGAGCTGTCAAGGAGACAGCTCTGCGTGTGCCTGGGTGGGAGGACGTTGTCGGAGGGGCTGAGGCTTCCCTACAACAGGGTTGAGTGTTTTTGTGATTGCCAGCACAGTAGCAGTGCTGTGTTTTTGCTCGGGGCTTTTCACACCTTGTCTTTGCATACGGAGACTTGGGCTGAGCTCCCTTTGAGCAGTTGCCTCTGTCAGCAGCTTGTGTTTCGTGGCTTAGGTAAGATGGAAGGTTTGCCTTCTGATGTTTTCCCCTCTCCTGTTCTGGCCAGTCCCGGTTTGAAAGATGCACACTGTTACCAGCAGAACGAGAGACATGTCAGCAGAGCAATTTGCAGGCAGTCAAAGTCAGGGTTTTTGAAACAAATGTGCCATTGAGCTGAAACATTGCACAGCCGATGCACAAAGTGTTTTTTCCAATGAGATCTGCAATGGGGAAACTGGCTGGGAACTGCTGAGGGTGGCAGAAATGCCCCTGTGGGCAGCACACATAGCAGCTCAGCCACGTGCTTTCATGTAGGGTGGGTTGGACCTGGACGGGTTCTTTGGGTGCATGAGATGGCCCCAGTGTAGTCATGGGGCACAGCTTTTGTTCTCAAGAGAAACTCTGTTTCCTAACCTCTGGCTGCAGATTGAGGGAACTTCTTGTTTTAGCTGGGGGAGAGCAGCTGGGAGTGGGTGCCCAGAACCTCCCCTTGGGCAAAGTTATTGCCTTGTGGTGTGACCACGGCAGCGGCACGCTGGGACGAGAGGTAATGGGGGAGGTTCAGTGTGGATATCAGGAAGCATTTTTTCTCAGAAAAAGCAGTCAGGTACTGGCTCAGCTACCAGGGAGTGGGGCAGTCCCCGTCCCTGGGGGTGTTCCAGCCCCGTGGAGATGTGGCACTGGGGACATGGCTCAGTGGCATGGTGGGGTGGGTGGGGTTGGGCTGGGGGATCTGAGAGGGCTTCTCCAAGTTCAGTGATTCTATGATGCTATGATTCTATGACTCTGGTTAGCTGGGGGCCCCACATGCCTGCTGGGCCATCAGCAAGGCTTGGGGAGAAGTGCAAATCCCTGTGCACGCCCATCACCAGCCTCTCCTACACCTGCACGGATCCCTTCCAATTTCAAAATCCCAATGCTTTCTTCAAAGGTACAGAAACCCTGAGCTCTGCCACAACCAAGTGGTCCTCAGGGTGCCTGAATGTCGTTCCAGGCTGATTGCTCTACACCCATGGGGAAAGGGTGGCCAGGACCTCCCCCTCCTTTCTCCCAGTCTGTGAACCTGCAATAAAACCTTTGCGCAATCCCTCGTTTCTTGCAGTGGATCCTCAGTGTGAGGGGCTGGAGGGGTGACCTGCATCTTGAGAGGTTGCTGCTGAACTCGGGGTGCAGGAGAGATGTCCCCTCAACGCCAAGAAACAACAGGTCTGGTGGGAAGAGAGACTGGGACATTGGACTGCTTTTCCCCCTCTGCTATGTATCTTGTGCACTTCCACTGCATTATCCGAGGGCAGTACAGAGCTTATAACATCAAAAATACATCTGCCATTTTTTGTTGCTTCCTACCTTTTAATTTATTTCTTGGGTAATTGTACCTAACGAGAAGAGATTTCCTTCTATATATGACGCTGTGCATTTAGAACTATTCAAAACATGTCTTCCCTTGCACTTGCCTTTAAATACTTGCAGGCCAAGTGAAGTTTGCTGCAGGAAAATGCTGACTCCACACTGGAGTCTAAGTGTGAAAGTAAGCAGATCCAATTACGCCTGCTGCTCTCGCACCTCGTGGAGTGGAACTAGGAGAGTTTCATGGTAGCATCGCCACGAAAACAAAAGAAACAAAATCCTTTGAAAAGAATCAGCTTGATCAGCTCGTTCTTTCTTCCCCCAGTGATGAAAGAGAGAAATGGTTGTTTTGGAGGCAGAACACGGTGCTTGTACAAAGGGAGCCTGTGTCAGGGAGGTCTGTGCTGGGGGTTAGAAGGTGGTGAGAAATGCTATAGGCACAGATGGGAATGTGATAATAATTCTCTGAGGGTCCTGTTCCCGTTGTTTGAGGATGTGCAGAAACACACCCAGAATGATGAGGACTTGTGTATAAGGCTGCAGGGGGGAGCCAGGGGGCAGATGAGAGGTGTGGGCTGTTAGAAGGGGCAGGAAGATGATCTTGATGCACTCTTCAGACCCAGTTCTTTGCACCCTTGATTTTAAGTTTTCAGGGTTTCCTTCTTCTTCCTGTATTTTTTTTTTTTCCCACTGCTGCTATTCAATGATTGCAAAAATCTTCCAGCTTTCAGGAAAAACCTTGGGGAGAGAAGGTGGAGCTGTCTGTGGGAGGCAGTGGGCATTTTGGGTCCCACTGTGTACACGGTAAAACATTGTTGGGAAAGCACAGAGGATGATTTCAGCCAGACTTGCAGCAGTTGCAGCTCCTGCCATATATTACGCACCGAGGCCAATTTTTGCTTGTGAGCTCCCAGACGTCTTCTACACCTGTTTGAGCTGAAGCTGCTGATCAGGGTTCTGAGGGATAAGGCAGGATCTTCATCAGACATCTGATATGTGAGCGTGGTATTGGTGCTCTGTGTTGGATCATGCTTCAGGCGACTTGGGAATAAGTACCAGGACTTTCAGAACATCAGGGAAAAAAATCTCAGGATAATTTTGGTTGATTCAATTTCTCATTAAAATTGCATGTGCATCCCAGCGGTCTGAGGCATGAGATGAGGTGGGAGCTGTGTGTTTAGATGTGGGAGAGTCTCTGTGTACCAAGCAGGGATGGGAGCAGCACGTGGGTGCTGCAAAATTTAAAAACAATCACGTATGTGTCATTTTTGTCTGTAGAAGGAGATCACTGCTGCGCTTCTCCATCTCTAGTTGGATGTTATCTTGGGTAGCAGAAAATATTTACCCTGATTCCTATGAAGTGTCAGGCTGTATCATCTGTTTACCCATGTTGATGGCTGATAGCTTATAGAAAAACATTATTTATAGAAAAATATTATGATCACACCCAGGAGCAAGAAGGCAGCACTCGTTTTTGGGAGGCTGTAGTCATGGCTGTTCTTCCTGAGCCAGTCCTGGATTTCGTGCTTTCTCATGTCTTTTATTTTCTCCCTCTTGAGTGGCTGTAATTTTGGTCATGACATTCTCTTTTTGCACGTTGATTGTAAAGAAAAGCTCCCTGCAATGTTCAGGAAAGCTGTACATTTTTCCAGAGATAGAGCTGTAATTTAGGAAATAATCTCGCATCCCTGGGCAACGGGAGAACTGCAGACAGTCTTTGGTGTGGCTTCTGTGAATGGGGAGGAACCTGTGCATGATTACACTGAAAATACTTCCCTCTGAGATGTGGAGATGATCCAACTTTAAAAAAAAAGAAAAGAAAAGAATAAGGATGAAATGTTCTATGATTACAGAATTGTTGGGTCTGTGTGCTGGCTCACTCCCTGTCCACGTCTGTGTATTAACTTTGTGCTCTGAGCCATGTTGCCACATGCTCTGGTCATGAATCTGAATTGTGCTTGGATCTCTTCCCTTCCCTCTAATGACCCAAGAGTTTGTTGATTGTGAAGTGCAAGGGAGAGGGTAATTCTGCCGTTGGGAGGCTGCAGCAGCAGCCCTGGCTCCGCTCGTTCCCCTCCTTGGGCTGTCGCATCTTGGGCAAGAGGAGATGAGAAATAACGGTGGGCTTGATTAGTCTTGTTAAATAACTTGAGACTTTCCAGGAGAGATCAGGAATGGGCTATTTCCACTGTGAAGTCTCTGCTAACATAGCAGAAATACCAAGGAAGGAAGGGGAGAACCTGCTCTTGGGACTGCAGCACCATGGCAGAGGGGCAGAAAGCCAGGTGGATGCAGAGGACCTGGATGCTGTTCTTTCTCCCACCTCAGGGGCACAGCAGATATGTTTTGCCTTGGCATCCTGAATTCCACCTGATTCTCTGCTTCATCCAAGCACGTCACTATTTACAGCTTCTCCTCCATCTCTGCCCCTCATGACACAGGAGGACAATTCAGCCGCCGCTCTTTGGAACATGGCAGGTTGTTCATTTCTAATATTTTTTCCTTTTTTTTCTTTTGAAGACCTAGGGCTTATTTTAACTAATCCTATTACCAGAAAATAGTTTGAACCGATACAAACACTGTAAAAACATTTCATTCTGAGATCAACTTTGAAAGATACCAGGGTTTCATCCTCCAAATCAAAGTCAAAGCTGCACCAAGAATTTTTTGATTTTTCAAAAGATTTTTTTTGTTTGTATTTCCAGTTGATGCATACTTTTAAGGCTTAGGCTTTTTATGACCAGTTTGTCATTTCATAATGTTTTAGGGAATCTCAGCTCCTCAAAGACTGGGAAATACTCCTCCCCTCGTTCTGCCTCCAGGACCAAAGCTACAGAGATTTTCAGTAGCTATGGCCGGAGGAGAATCGTGGTGCAGATGAGAGGCCATGCACATGTGCTGAGCCTGATTCCCTGCAATGTGCCATTGCCAAGGAAAGCAATGGAAGCTCAGAAATAAACATCAGGCAAGGGATGCTTTTCAAACAGAGCTGATACACTCACGTAGCAAGAATTAGACATTACTTCCTACAAGTATCCAAAGGGCCAAATCCTATGGGCTTCCTTTCATAAAGTTCTGGCAATCTTATAGTTGCATATGCAATTCAGGTGTTACAGATTATTTTAGTCCCTTTTTTTTCATTGTGATAAGGAAGTTACTTGGTACTCTACTGGCGCTGATAAAAGATGGTGTTAAGAATATTCATTTTCCCATCTCATAACCTGGCTCTCAGGACAACATGCTTAACAGTGAATCTCAAAGTAAGTAAGAATTAGAAGGAAGAATATAATTTTCTGCCTGTCTATAACTTCCTAGGACTATTACCCAAAACTGGTGGTAGAGTTGAGCTGAATGCCTCCAGAATGGTGTTTGCTCAGCATAGTTTTTGTTTTGTCATGGTGCTCTGGACACGGAGCCTGCTCAGCAGAGCAGGACCAAATGCCTGACCATCCGGGATGGAGTGCAGAGTGGAGATGAAGTGGCAGGGTAGCAGGGCAGGAAGATGCTGCCAGAGCCTCTGCAGGATTTAAGCTCTGAGTTTTAGGGCCGTGGTAAACATGGAATAAGTGGCTGTGGCAAGAGATGTTGGATTTGGAGCTGGCCAAGACTGGGGAGGTGCCCAGTTAGCACATGATGAAGTAACGAGTGGGTATTGAGGAAAAACCCTGAAATGAGAGTTCAGCAAATAGCTCACAAACTGAGGTTTGCTTATGCTCAGGGAAGATTATATCAGTTTGACAAAATCACCAATTAACTTCTTGTAGGAAAACTTGCTTCATTTTAAGAGTAGCCAATGGCATTTTACTTAAACCTCTTCCCAATCAGCAGAAGCTAAATACAGCGTTTGGGTTAAGCTAATATAAGATTATCTGCATGGAGTCTTGCACTGGCTTAGCAAAATTGGTTTTAAAAACAGCTCTTAAATTAAAGTACTGGCACTTAATGAATGGAGAAGCTCTAGACATCATAATGCGGAGGGATTAGGCACTCTGCTTCATGGTCATGGACTTGTGGAAACATGGAGGGAATGTGGCAGGGTTGGGTGAAACGGTTCTGAAGGACATCTCCCTCCTGTCTGAATGTGTGCCTGGGAATGTGTGAGTGTATGCAGTGAATTTCAGCAGTTAACAGTGATGCTCTGAGTCTAATTTCCATCTCTTTCACCGTGAAGGATTCAAAACACCAAATAAAATCCGTGGCTTTGATTAATGGTATTTTCAGATTTTGTTTTACGAAACAATTTAAGAAGATGAACCCAGTTTTTGGAGTTTTTTACACTCAACCCCAAGCAATGTTTCCACTTAATGGTTACGTTCAATAAATTCTATGCAATTTTTCCAATTAATAATGATCTCCAAATTCCCATATTACCTTGTCGCAGAGGGTTTAGTAATATATAGGCAATTTACTTTAATTCTTCCCAGTTCCCATTAGGATACTAAACTGCAATTATAATATTCTCGTATTTCAAACATTTGGAAGTTTTTACCATATAACATTGGAATTCCTTTCCATGATGTCTGCAGAAAAAAGAGAACTCATCTGCATAACGCTGTATCGGATTTGAATAGAGCTGAATCTGCTGTTAAGAAATGAATATTTCACAGTCTGCATTAGGAAAAGACAGCCTTAACTGTGCAGGATATGGTTCATTTAAAAAAAAAAAAAATCTTCTCCTCCAAAACTGGCTGATCTGACCTACGCTTCTTTGCTAATAAGGAAAAATAGGTATGTTGATGCTAATAGGCAGAAATAACTAGTCTCCAGACAGTAGTGTAGCGAAAAGCTGTAGTGTTGCTCCTCAAAAATTGCCAGTGTTACGTGGGCTTGCTAAGAAAAATTAAAAAACAACACAGTGAAACATATCTGTCCAGAATTTATCACTTAAGGAAGCAGAATGCAATCCAACACAAAAATGGGTCCGATGGCTGAGTTCAGAGATTCATTTGCCTCAATATTCCTGTCTCCAACAGCAAGCATAAGTGAGTGCCCAGGGTGGGACGTGAAAAATAAACCTGAATATCCAGCTAAACTTGGTGCTTCCCCCAATAGCTCTTCCTGTCTCCAGCTCTTTGGAGGTCACAGACTTTCTGTGTACTCAGCAATTCTTGACGGCTGCTCCTCGTGGGCTTCGTGCGAGTTCACAACTGATTGCAAAGGTGATTTTTCTCCTTCCATACAAGGATGGCAAAAATGCAGGGAAATATCTGTGGCTTTCTGGCAGTTCCTGCTGCAGCAGTGAGAGGAGGGCTGACCTTTTCCCAGGTGTGGATATAAGGGGAATGTAAGCTGCAGAAGCCACAAAGCACAGAGGAGCTCCATGCCCTGTAATTTGGAGCTTGCAAGGAAAAGGAGCAGGAGCAGGGAGAGGGCACAACGGGACCTGGGGTCTCTGGCAATGCACGTCTGCTGGGCAGCTCTTCTGGGGAAACGTCACAAGCAAGGACCTAGTGACAGGAGGGAGAATAGCAAGCTCGTCGTGGCAAAGGGATTACAGAGAAACCGCGAAGTTCTCTATCAAGAGATTTGTGCTTTAATCCATTTCTCAGTAATCCTTCCCAAAACACTGAGGAATGGATCAAGGAATGATGACAGTTGGAAAGGTGAGCTCTGGGGCAGCAACACGTCCATGGGAAGAAAGGGGTGGGGGTTTTGGTTGTTTCTCTCCCCCTGCCCACAGATAGCCATGTCAAGAAGTGAATGAACTTAAAGAGATCTGAACACTGGGAGATTGCAGGGCTGCAGTGCGAGCTGGTGCAAAACTTCAATGGTCTGTGGTGTCGAAGGGGTCCATAATATTGCTGTTTAAGTTACAGGACCAAAGTGTTCCTGAATCTGCTGCAGGGAAAGTCTCTGCTCAGTGCAGGCGAAAAAGCCTGCAGCAAGGCAGTGGCGTTGACAAGGGCCGTGGGAGGGACTTTCAAGGGCAATTTCACAAAATGTTTGAAATCAATGGTATGGCTTCGATGGGAGTCTTATGTGGTATTTGTGAAAAAGATACAGCGGGACTAGAGAGGGCTGAGAAGAGCAGTGGAAGTGGTAAAGGCTGAGGCATGGAAACCCCTTCTCCGAGAGCCTCTGGAACCACTGCTGTTTGCAGAGGGGACGTGGGCTGTGGGTTTGTGTGCAAGGGCTGCCCCTGGGCACGGGCTGCTGGCAGCAGCACCTTCCTGGTGCCCGAGCACCAGAACAGGGGGAAATCCAGTGCAACTGAAAGGCTGAGGTGGGAAAAATGTTCCTTTATGTCATTTATACCGAGCTGTGGAACTGCTGAATGATAGCTGAAGCCAGAATCAGTGTTACCAATTGTATGGATAATTAAAAAAGATTGCTTATAATGGAAGGAGGAGGGGGAATCCCCTTTCATTGCATTGAAGCCAAGCTCCATCTTCTAGGATTAGCATGGAATTTGTCAGAAGCAGATTATTCCACCTTTCTCTTGGTGGGGCTTCATGGAACTCCCCTCCACGTCTGCTCTGCAGGTAACTGCTGGAAGGGAGACGTTTGGCTCCGTTCCAGCCTGGGAATTTCTGTGCTCCCAACTGCAAATTGCTTTTGGTCGGGATCAATTATCCTTCAATTAAGCAGATCCTCGGCGGATGTGAATGATCCATGGTCTGTTGGAATCCCTGCTCCATGGTTCATGGTGTTGGATGCAGTGGTGTTGAACACGCTGTAAGTGTGCTGAGTATCCATTCCTCTGGATGTTTCACAGGATTATTAAGTTACATGGGTTAGCAGGAGGATTTGTAAAATGTTAATTTAATTGTACTTTAACTACTTGGATTAATTGTGCCCAGCTTCAGCAGCAAGGCACGTTCATCTGCTTGGTGAGCAGAAGGGAAGGCTGAGGGAGACACGTGGCTGTGTGACATGGACTTGGAAATCTCACTAATTTTGGCAAATTCTGTAGATTCTCTTTGTTGGTTGGTTTTTTTCCTTCTATTCCCAATGAGAGAAATCAAAAAAAACCCTGAAAATATATTACTTCTAAATGTAATTTACTGTTTAAAAAGGGAGGAAATTCTATATACCAAGAATTGTCTTTAGAGCTCTTTCTTTTAATGGTATTGTGGAGCTACCAAGTAACATTGGAACATCTTTGGAAGAGCTAGACGTGAAGGCACGCTATGAGTGCCCTGTGACAACACAAATAGATGAACAAATTCAGCGTTAGAAAACTGCACAGGACAAAGCACAGCGCGTTCCTATCAGCTCACTCTGAAATTTGTGACTCTTAGTATTTCTCTCAAATATTCCTCGTTGGAACCTTGGACGAGGATTTTAATTCAAAAGAAGTTGTTGGAATGTGCAGATGTGTGGGAAGTGGGGCCTGCACACCCAGCAGCCGTTGTTGATTGGGGTTTGCAGGCATCAGGCTGGGCTCAGGGCTGTGGTTGGCCTCAGCCCTGCACGGGGCTCAGGTGGAGGCTGGTTGTTCCTCTGGTGTCCATCTGTGCCAGTATTTTTAGTTCAGACCAGGAATTCACTTGTAAAGCAGATCTCCCATTGCTTTACTGCATTTTTTTGTGGCGTGGAGTGGTTTTGGCGTGTGAAAATTGATTGGTTTTGGAATATGGCTCTGCTGAAATGGGTGCACCCCACTCATGCCCACCATGGGCCAGTGCTCAGGGCACAGCATCAGACCAGAGCTGGGCCACAACAAAACATGGGAAACACGAGGATGCTGGGTCTTCAGGGAACTGCTGCACCTCACAGGTGTGCTCCTGTTGTGGGCACAGCACCCTCGGTACAACTGGTGTACCACTCCATCCACTGATCTCACCTTTGTTTCTCTTGGCTGAGATGGAAAAGAAAGAACAAGCTTCATGTTGTGGCATCTCAGGGGTGGAATTACACTTGCGTGCAGTACTGGGCAGACTGCTCACTGTCCAGTGCCCTGCAAGCTCCGTAGCATATGGTAGGAAGCTGACACTGCTGTTTTCTGGGCTCCTTCCTGTGTTGCTATTGTACCTGCAGCTTGCCCTGACAACCACCAGGACAGAAATGGTCATTTATTCATATTTAAATACTCATTTTTTTTCATATGGCCATGTTAAGATGCTGCAGCAAACTGAGTTGTGTTGCTTCTTGTAGAACTAACCATGTAGATTATCCCAGAGATATTCTTGAGATAGATTTTAGAAATGAGGAAGCCCCAGGACTGGAATCATTCTCTTCAGGAGTGGTCCAGGGACTGAAATACAGTGATGAGCACTCAGCTTCAGTGCTTGTATTTGTGCTGTTCCCCTCTTCTGACCTACGCCATTGATTCTGGAGTTGCTTGGCTGCACAGCCACTGTGTGCAGAACTGAGAACTGCAGAGAGCTGTGCCACTACGTGTCCAATACACATTTCCCAAACTCCATGCTAAAAGGAGGGCTGTATCACAGGTGCAATGAATCTTGCTGTCTTTGACCATAGTCAAGGAGGAGTTTTGGAAACCGCGTGCTCAGCATCCCTGAATACACCAATAGGAGCAAAAATGAGAAATGCATTTACATTATCAGCATTGCATCTTGGTGTTCTACCAACTTCTATCTCTGTTTGGGACTTGATCTTAACTGGGGTCATGTAGATAGTTAATCAGTACAGATTTCCTGGAAAACTGCTTAATCTGAGGCTTAGCTTTTAATCAGAAGGCTTTCCAGTTCAGGTCTAGTTGTCACAACACATAGAAGATATTCACCTCCAGACTAACTTCACTTTTTTTCAATTATTTTAAGTTTTCTACGACATGTAGATCAATAAATTGAAAGCTGATTTGTAGCGAGTGGAAGACCTATTAATGTACAGCTTCCAAAGAACTAACTTTATTTTCTTAGTGAGAAACTCTTCAGTGACAAAGGAGAAGAGTGAGACGTCCCTGAGCTGAATGGGCTACAGCATGGAAGATCTAAAATTGATTTACAAGCAGTATGTCTTCCTAACATTACCCTTTCTTTTTTCTTTTATTTTCCTTTCCCCCTCCCT